>JBBJLS010071373.1:0-11154 GCA_037577275.1 Bryconaethiops microstoma | reverse complement strand
CCCAGTGGTGCTGTTTATTATAGGCAACGAGTGGTCACGTTATTGGATTTGAGTACCAGAAACACACACACGCGCGCGCACACACACACACACACACACACAAACACACACACACACAATCAGAAAAACACACACACACACACACACACAATCAGAAAACCACACACACAAACACACACACAAACACACACACACACACAATCAGAAAAACACACACACACACACACACACACACACACACACACAATCAGAAAACCACACACATACACACACATACACACACACACACACAATCAGAAAACCACACACACACACACACACAATCAGAAAACCACACACATACACACACACACACACACACAATCAGAAAACCACACACATACACACAAACTCTGCACTTTTATTTTGCACTTTGTATCTTCCTGTATTATATTTTCCACTGTAAATATTCACAAGATACTTTATATTCTGTATATAATGTTCAGTTTATTTAACTGATTCTGTTTTCTAAGCTGTTAGAATCCAGCGTCTATTCAGGGCTGCACTTCACTGCATGTTGTGCATATAAACTGTGTAACTGACAAATAATAAATACTTTAAATCCTGAATGTTGTTGATGGAACTGAGAGTCTCCAGAGACTGCGGCCGCTTTTCTCAGTCACGGCTCTTAACGTTCACCAGCCAAGACACACACCTTAACAAACCCTGTTAAAAGAAAAAAGTCAGGACAAACAGTTAAGAGGGAAAGAGCTCGAGGTCTGTCTTACATATATAGAAGAAGATATAAAAGAGATAAAGCAGAGGACTGGTAGTTCATCGTAAACTCCAGTTTGCATCTGTACGGTAAGTGAAGCTGATAAGATACACAGTGTGTGCACAGTGTTATCATTATGTTATAGATACACTAACGTGTAAAAAAACATATAGACCAGCATAAACACAAAAAACTAGACTGCAGGAGAAATCTAGGCTGTAGGCCTGTGAGTAATCCGATACGTGTCAGACGCTTCAAGCTGATTTAAGAATTGATCAGACGAGGACGAGGTTCGAGGTTCGAGGTTCAGTCCTGCATAAACACTTTCAGGCGGTCGAGTGCTGAGCTCGGGCGGGTCTCTTTTACTGAGCCCTACATAGTGAACGCGTGCACTTTTCAGACTCTACACTACTGTTATCCCTGAAAGAAGAGTCTGAACTAGAGAGACCAGACGTGTGTTTATGCCACAGAGATAAATGGCCAAGATCCGGCGCACAATTTAATCAACAGTCAGTGAAAACGTAACATCCCGAGTGTCCGAAATGAACTAAACGTCCCCTTGTTCACTAGTTACCCCCTATATAGCGAACACTATGTAGTGAACGAGTGAACGAGTGAACGATTACACTTTTCGGACACAGCTTTAGCGTCACCAACAGTCCTTTTGTAGTTCCGTAACTAGGAAGTGCTTATTAGAAATAGTTCTGAACACTACAGCTCCCCCAGCAGCGAGGAGGGAGTACAGCAGTACTGGACGTCACAGGGGACCAGAGAACATGTGCTCTCACAAATGACTAAATGAACATCGGTGCACAGTCACGCAGGGCCACTTAGACCCACTCTGTTTGATTGATTTCTGGAATTAAGATTAACATTGCAAACAGGGGTGCATAGTGTGTGTTAGTCACTATGGGCCTTATGACAAACACTCATAATGCACAAACTGCACGGCCGTCTGTGGACTGCTTTCATCCATAAAAATAAACATTTTATTACACATCATCTCCTGCGATTATCTGTTTTCTTCCTAATTAACTGTGTTTTATTGAATGATCAGACGCCCATTAGGGGACAACCAAATCAATCTCTCCCATTTGGGGTCATGAGCGACATCAGTGCATGCAGTACAGACACACATCCCCCAGTCATTAATGCGGCTCTAGATTCACTGCCGGAAAGAATGAAAAATCTTTACAGCTAATGAAAGTGCAAATTGGGCATATGGTTAATCGGGGGCAAGGACAATATTGGCATGATTGCAGCAGAATACATTAAGCAATGTGTTTTATGCTCTTAGATAATTATGGTTTTAAGAATCAATTTAATGACCACGGAAAAAAACCAGGAGTGGGAGAGACGACTCTCTCCTTTTCCATTTTCTCTCTTCTTGCCCACTCCATCTCTTTCACTCTTGCTCTCTCACGAAAGCAGACAACGCATCTGCACACGAGTGCTCGAATCCATATCGCTATTATTCACAAATGATACGGCCGAGTTATAGATCCATGCATTGTGTAAATATCTATGGTCTTGCATAATGTGGTTCCATCCCTGAAGAACACAGAGGATTAGCTGAATAAATTACTCAGGTTCCAAAGTCTCAGGAAACAGGAAAATCCATAAACTGCTGCTCTGTGATTAACATGGATGGAAATTGTTGCATTAAATGTAAAACTTGTGCCCCAGTGCTACATCAAAGAAAGCTGATTGTGCAATTGCTTTAAAGAATATGAGACACAATTGTTCCTTTTCAGTCTCTGACTCTGCCTGGGCCATCATAGGATGGTAATAAACAAAACAACGTTTGACCTAAAACCACTTTTAACAGAAAACTGCCAGTACAAGGAACTATACTAACGCTTTGCTCACATTGCTGTGTTTTCAGTAGTCCGTCCTCAAGCCCAAGATCCACTCAACCTTCCAGCCAAACATTTTGAATCAGTAAAATCAGTAAAATCATCATCACAATCTCATCATAAGCATCATCATGCACATGAGGTCCATGATCCTTTGAAAAGGTGTATTTATTATTAACTCTGTGTGTATTGCAAGACGCCTTATACCAGTCAGAGTTCTCACTCTCCACATAGACATATGCAGTGTGTACAGAAAAGAATGACCCTGTGCAAAATATTCACTTTTTGTTGCTTTGCAGCTCGAAACTAATTTTAAGAGTGAGTTCAGAGTGAGTGTTAGTGTTCAGAGTGAGTGTTCAGAGTGAGAGTGTTAGTGTTCAGATAGAGTGTTCAGAGTGAGAGTGTTAGTGTTCAGTGTCAGTGTTCAGTGTTAGTGTTCAGAGTGTTAGTGTTCAGTGTTAGTGTTCAGAGTCAGTGTTAATGTTCTGTGTTAGTGTTCAGAGTGACTGTGTTAGTGTTCAGAGTGACTGTTCAGAGTGAGAGTGTTATTGTTCAGTGTTAGTGTTGTGTTAGTGTTCAGTGTTAGTGTTCAGTGTTAGTGTTTAGAGTGAGAGCGTTAGTGTTTAGTGTTAGTGTTCAGAGTGAGTGTTTAGAGTGAGAGTGTAAGTGTTCAGTGTTAGTGTTCAGAGTGTTAGTGTTCAGTGTTAGTGTTCAGAGTGAGAGTGTCAGTGTTCAGTGTTAGTGTTTAGAGTGAGAGTGTTAGTGTTCAGTGTTAGTGTTCAGAGTGAGAGTGTAAGTGTTCAGTGTTAGTGTTCAGTGTTGGTGTTCAGAGTGAGAGTCTTAGTGTTCAGTGTTAGTGTTCAGAGTGACTGTGTTAGTGTTCAGTGTTGGTGTTCAGAGTGAGAGTGTTAGTGTTCAGTGTTAATGTTCAGTGTTAGTGTTCAGTGTAAGTGTTCAGCATTAGTGTTCAGAGTGACTGTGTTAGTGTTCAGTGTTGGTGTTCAGAGTGAGAGTGTTAGTGTTCAGTGTTAGTGTTCAGAGAGAGTGTTCGTGTTCAGTGTTCGTGTTCAGATTCAGTGTTAGTTTTCAGTGTTAGTGTTCAGTGTAAGTGTTCAGAGTGAGTGTTATTGTTCAGTGTAAGTGTTCAGAGTGAGTGTTAGTGTTCAGTATTAGTGTTCAGAGAGAGTGTTGGTGTTCAGATAGTGTTAGTGTTCAGTGTTCAGTGTTAGTGCTCAGAGTCAGTGTTAGTTTTCAGTGTTAGTGTTCAGTGTTAGTGTTTAGAGTCAGTGTGTTAGTGTTCAGTGTTAGTGTTCAGATTAAGTGTTAGTGTTCAGTGTTAGTGTTTAGAGTGAGTGTTAGTGTTCAGAGTCAGTGTTCAGAGTCAGTGTTCAGAGTCAGTGTTAGTGTTCAGTGTTAGTGTTCAGAGTCAGTGTTAGTGTTCAGTGTGTGTTTAGAGTGAGAGTGTTAGTGTTCAGTGTTAGTGTTTAGAGTGAGTGTTAGTGTTCAGTGTTAGTGTTCAGAGTCAGTGTTAGTGTTCAGTGTTAGTTGGTGTTCAGATAGTGTTAGTGTTCAGTGTTCAGTGTTAGTGCTCAGAGTCAGTGTTAGTGTTCAGTGTTAGTGTTCAGATTCAGTGTTAGTGTTTAGAGTGAGAGTGTTAGTGTTCAGTGTTAGTGTTCAGTGTTAGTGTTCAGTGTTAGTGTTCAGTGTTAGTGTTCAGATTCAATGTTAGTGTTTAGTGTTAGTGTTCAGAGTCAGTGTTAGTGTTCAGTGTTAGTGTTTAGAGTGAGTGTGTTAGTGTTCAGTGTTAGTGTTCAGATTAAGTGTTAGTGTTCAGTGTTAGTGCTCAGAGTGAGAGTGTTAGTGTTCAGTGTTAGTGTTCAGAGTCAGTGTTAGTGTTTAGAGTGAGTGTTAGTGTTCAGTGTTAGTGTTCAGAGTCAGTGTTAGTGTTCAGTGTTAGTGTTCAGAGTCAGTGTTAGTGTTCAGTGTTAGTGTTTAGAGTGAGAGTGTTAGTGTTCAGTGTTAGTGTTTAGAGTGAGTGTTAGTGTTCAGTGTTAGTGTTTAGAGTGAGAGTGTTAGTATTCAGTGTTAGTGTTCAGATTCAGTGTTAGTGTTCAGTGTTAGTGTTCAGTGTTAGTGTTCAGATTCAGTGTTAGTGTTCAGAGTGAGAGTGTTAGTGTTCAGTGTTAGTGTTCAGTCTCAGTGTTAGTGTTCAGTGTTAGTGTTCAGTCTCAGTGTTAGTGTTTAGAGTGAGAGTGTTAGTGTTCAGTGTTAGTGTTCAGAGTGAGAGTGTTAGTGTTCAGTGTTAGTGTTCAGAGTGAGAGTGTTAGTGTTCAGTGTTAGTGTTCAGTCTCAGTGTTAGTGTTCAGAGTGAGAGTGTTGCTCCTCGAGTTCAGAGTGAGAGTGAAAGAACTCTGCTGCACTAGTTGTGCTGAGGAAGCGCACGGCGTGTGAAGCGGCACTGCGGCAGTGCTGTATCAGTGCGCCGCTCGGACCCGGAGAGCGCCGCTGCGTCCCAGCGCAGATTATTTGTTGGTGGAAAAAAATCCCGCTTTCTTGTTTTTGTTCACTGTTAGAGATCGTTGATTTCTGAATGTCGACGACTCGCCCGGACGCCCGTCCACTCACAAGGGTTTGCATTTCTTGGTCTTGCATGCCGTGTGTTGCGGGGTGAGCAGGCTGGCTTTGTTTGGGGAGAGCTGGGGATGAGGCAGGGACACTCCTGCGCTCCACTGGCCGCGGCGCGGAGAGCCGCTCGGACAACAGCAGACATGACTCGCCGGAGCCCAACACACACCGATCCAGCGATGGACAGCAGGAGGACGGGCGAGCAGGGGAACTAGGTTTTAAACCATTTGCAGGAACTACTTTGCTGTGCATGTGTGACAGTGCTGAGGAGCTGGCATGGGGCAGCAGGTTAAAGGGCTGAGTGTTAGATGGGGGTGCAGGATCTGCAGGATCTGCTTGCTGGTAACATGTCAAGACTCTTTAGACCTGCAGTAGACTGATGCACAACGTTTGAGCTTGAGAGATGGATGTCAGGTGTTGGATTTTGGAACTAGAGAAAGGTTTAGGTATCTCCAAACACACACACACACACACACACACACACACACACACACACACACACACACACTGTCACCTGGTGAAGTTGTGCTACATGGTCCAGTAGGCTATGATGTCATTCCTCCCGGATCAGGGGAACTAGGGAAGCTGCTTCTGCACGGAGAGCCAGAAGTGGGATTAGAAGAAGGTGGTGATGAAATTTTGAGTGAGACTCTTCATTGGATGCCGTTCAACAAAGGAAGTGCAATACAGACTGATTGCCCTAAAGATGAACACTTAACAGATTTAATCTTCAGATGACATCTCTAGACTTCTTTTTTTTTAAATAGTTTTTTTGTATTTTGGTCTTTTATTTAGTATTTTTGAGAAAAAGTTTGTCAAATTTGCAGGCGTGCAGAAGTCTGAGTGTTTATTTAGGCACTGCTAAAAACTGAAAAGGATACCAACAAAGCCTTTATTTGCATAAAAAGCCTTTATTCTTAGTTTATCTGATTAAAGACAGCCAGAAAATACCGAACTGCCCTCACGTGTGTTGTATGGAGGTCACGGGTGTGAAGAGCTGAGAGACTGGATGGTAACTTCACCTGAAGACTGGATGAATTCTTACTGGCAGCCTTAAAACAGCCCACTCATCCTGTTCGAATGATGGTTAATCAGAGAAGGGTTTGGTTGGTGAGACACTGTCAGCAGTTGTAACTTCCGGTGTTGATCTGAGCGCGTGCTGAACGCTGTTACTTTGATGTCTGTCGTGTTTGAAATGTCCAGACTTTAGGCTGGAACTGCCATTTTCTGAAGAAGCTTTTGAATGCTCAAGATGGCTTTTTTCATGGTAGAATAAAATAAGCAAGTGTTCTCTTCCCACCTCTGCTATGGATTTCATCTGGTGGTCTAGTGGTTAGGGTGTTGCCCCTGCAATCAGAAGGTTGTGGGTTCAAATCCCAGCCCTGCTGGTGTCATGACTGAGGTTCCCTTGAGTAAGAAACCGTCCCCACACACTACTCCATGAAGCCCCTCGTTGGTGGCAGACCCCCGCTTTACTTGCTGAATGGGTTAAATGGGTTAAATACAGATAAAGAATTTCACACTGTTCACTTTTTATGCTGTGGTGCGTTCACCAGTGACTTATAAGGGCCACTTTACTTTACATTTTGCTTTACGTCTACTGCTAAGATGCAACAGTGTCCTTCTCTGGAGCTTTTCTGAGGAGTAGTGATGAGGACTGTCTGATGGTTTAGTGACCAGAGAAGTCATGGCAGTGCTCAAACCACCATGTGCTTCTGGATAAGCGTCATGTACTTTAGACTAAGGAAAGTTTTAACTACACGCCATCAACCCTAACTTGTCTTCCGAGGGCCACTCTGTACTGTGTTATGTGTGATTTGGGCATAAACGTGTCAATTTTTTTTACCTCAGCTATGTTGTGTCTTAAGCATGACAATAAGTGCAGGGGGACAGTGATAATTATTAAATAACTACAGTGACTTTTTTCTTTGACTCGAGTCTATAAAGGCACATTCTTAACTGCCTAATCTGTCTAAACTAAATTAAGCTGCTGATCGCAGTTCATCATTGAACATCCTCTGTCGTCTAAAGCTAGACTGAATTCTCAAGCTCATAATGTGAATGTGTGCTATATTTTTGCAGTGCATGATCAGAGGAACACATTTAGGAGAAGTATTATTTTGGAATGAATGTATCTGTGCAGTAAAGATGTGCTCTTTATCCCTTTGTGTTCCAGGAGGATCAGGTGGTGGCCTTCACTTAGAACACATGAGGGTTCTCTCAGACCGGCCAGTCATGTGGAGGCGTGCTGTCGTAACGGTTCAGTGGAAGAAGACCAGGAGTGATCTACCTGTCATGTCTGCCTGAATGCTGGGCTGCGTTTGAGTCTTTGGATACTATCTGGCTGGGCTGCTGCCAGCAGGTCTGGATTTTGGATTTATTTCATTATGGATGTATCAGTGTGGAATCTACAGTAAACCCTGTTTGACAGATAGCTTCCCCGACTCTGCAGGGATCGAATCGTGGATGTTCTCGCCTGTTTTATCCTTGGATTGATTGTGTCTAGGGGTCGAGCTGGTGGAGACTTGTGGAAACCGGAATCTTTAGTGGAAGTGTAGACATCTGAACAGAAGGCCCGGCGTATCTGCTGTGAGATGGATGGCCCGCGGTGCAGTGGCATCCGGAAAAAGCGGAAGTCTCGGTCAGAGCGAGACCGGGAGAGGAGGTCTAAAGGGATCAGAAATAACCGTGTCCGGGACTCTGTGCTTCGATTCTCTTCGGATTCTGAGCGGGACAACAGCACCAATCCCTCCTCCTCACGACCCAAACCCCCCAGGAGGAAGAGGAAGGAGTCTTCCTCAGCTGAGGAGGACATCATAGATGGGTTCTCTATATCTGGATTTATAACCCTGGAAGCTCTTGAGGTAGGTGAGGCAGGCTCAGTAAAGCTGCAGGTTTCTGGAATGTGTTTTTCCGTCTGTCTGTAACACAACTCTGAGCAGAGTCTTCTGGTAGTGGTGAAATGATGAAGCTGTTATTGTTTGTTGACCAATTTCTGCTGCACTTTTCTTGCCTGGCTGCAGTGATGAAGCTGTAATTGATTGTTGACCAGTTTTTACTGCACTACTTGGCTGTAGTCTGGAAATCTTTGTGCTGTGTATGTTGTGTAATTCTGACAGGAGCTTTGGTTTTGGCAATGATACGGTCTTTTCTTAAAGCAAATAATACGTAGACTTCATATACGTAGACTTCATATATGTGGACTTCATGTACATAGTCTTCATATACGTAGACTTCATATACATAGACTTCATGTACGTAGACTTCATAGACATAGACTTCATATATGTGGACTTTATGTACATAGTCTTCATATACGTAGACTTCATATAGATAGACTTCATGTACGTAGACTTCATAGACGTTGACGTCATATACGTAGACTTCATATACATAGACTTCATATATGTAGACTTAATGTGGAGACTTCATGCACGTAGACTTCATAGACGTTGACGTCATATCCGTAGACTTCATGTACGTAGACTTCATGCACGTAGACTTAATGCACGTAGACTTCATGTACGTAGTCTTCATGCACGTAGACTTCATGCAAGTAGACTTCATGCACGTAGACTTCATAGACGTTGACGTCATGTACGTTGACGTCATGTACATAGACTTCATGTACGTAGACTTCATAGACGTTGACATCATGTATGTAGACTTCATAGACATTGACGTCATGTACGTAGACTTCATAGACGTTGACGTCATGTACGTAGACTTCATATACATAGACTGTATATACAAAGACTTCATATACGTAGACTTCATATATGTGGACTTCATATATGTAGACCATGTACGTAGATTTCATAGACATTGACGTCATATACGTAGACTTCATAGTCTTCATATATATAGTCTTCATATATGTAGACATCACTGCACATTTAATGACCAAGAATTAAACTTCATGCATAATAGTAAGTACCACATGGTCTATATCTGTGGAAGATGCACTTGTACAATTTTTAAAGGAAACTGTTATGTGTGGTAGAAATCAGTTGCTGCTACATCAAACTGTCAATAGCCGATGTAAAATATGAATATTGAGTATTTTATTGATAAGTAATAAGCACTGGAATATTACAGTGGTATTAGTGCATTCCTATTTTGATTTTATTAATTTGTTTACGACCTACATATTTTTTTTTATTATGAAATACATTTCATAACAACCAATAGCTTTTTTACTCTATTGAGGGTGCCAGACTGCCCCTTTCTGTGTTGTGGACTAACACTTAATGCATAATTTTGTGAAAGCATCAGGTGCTGGGTTGTGGATTTGAGGGTTAAAAATGCCTCAGACATCCTGATTTGATCTTTGGGTTGTGATCTTTGCTCATTGTGTGTTTCTCTCTAGCTTGTTTTTTCCTTGTACACTTTTTTCTTGGATTTGTTTGTATCCTCCGCTGAACTGTAAGTGTAGCTCACTTGGTGATGACTACCTGAAGTACCACTAGAAATGAAAAGACAGTACAAAGAATGATTCAGTTGCTGAAGCTGAATTTCTCTTTCTCTTCATTGGGAACTCCCAGTCTAACCGCACCACAGCTGTGGGAATGAAGAAGGTAAAAACTTGAGTTTCGTGTAAACTTAGAGACTCTGTGGCAGCTTTGTCTGATGATCCGTGTCGTTAAGTTTGCGTGTATTTTTTCCTATCATGGGTTGGGTGAGCGATATCATATTCGTAGACTTCACTGCTCCTCATGAAACTTGGTGTGACTGTAGCCCCACATGGCTGAGATGATTAGTGATTAAAGTAAAGTGTAAAGTAAAGTGTAAAGTAAAGTGTGAAGTGTTTGGTTGTCACTTCATGCTGTCGCACCCTGTGAGTTTGGGTAGACACAAAACACTTTTGGGTAACAGATCCACAAACACTTCGCCAGAAGTGATCAGATTTGTAAGGCGGCTTTGCCTGTTGGAGATGCAGGACCCTTTAACTCCATATGACTGGAATAGCGCCACCTACAGAAAACAAATAACATTATTTGTCAATTAATCAATAATATTAGTGCAAAAATCTCGTGCTTCACTCGTTAATGTCTTGTGACACTAGAGTTAAAAGTTCACACAAATGCTGCAAAATACCAGGTACTTTAAAAGCATGCCGAATTTTTTGAAGCCCCATCCATAGAGGGCGCTGTGCTTAACACTTAACACATCAAGAATATTTTGTAATTTGGTGCTATTTACCCTGTTTCTAATAAATCAGCCATACAATGTTGCTACAAAAAGTTTTCTCTCCCTCTGACAGGGTTTATTCTGTCTTTAAATTTCATTTTATATTCAGATCCGTACATAACAATTACAGAATTCAGATTTCAGCCAAGAATAAAATTTCTCAGTCTATTGTTATCACAAACATCACGACACATCAGTTCAAACAAAAGACCGCTTGTAATTCTGTCAGAATCAGAGAATTTTATTGCTCCCGGAGGAAACTGCTTGAAAAAACAGCACAAAGAAAGAGCCGTAAACAAAAGAAAGGCAGGAAGAATTCTCTCTACCTGCACACGAATACTCAACCAACTGAAAGGACGGGTGACAATATAGGAAGAAAGTTCAAAAAACACTGAAATTTATTCTATTATATTTTGATGGTATTTCAGTCATAATAATCAGATGAAAAGTCTTCAGTCTTTCCCAAGATTAGCAGCCCTGCAACTTCCGAGAGTTTGATCTGCACTGACCTGTTTTTTTCTTTTCTTTGCATTGTTTCTTATTTTTAGTTCTTCACACCAATAGAACGTCTCAGCAATGCACTGTGTGTGTGTGTGTGTGTGTGTGTGTGTTTGTGTGTATAGTATTTGTGTGTATAGTGTGTGTGTGTGTGTGTGTGTGTGTGTGTGTGTGTGTGTGTGGAACCATATATATATACACACACACACACAATACACACCCACTACACAC
>JBBJLS010071372.1:0-11154 GCA_037577275.1 Bryconaethiops microstoma | reverse complement strand
TCGTGGGTGAACAGGGTGTAGAGGATGGGGCTGAGGACACAGCCCTGTGGGACGCCAGTGTTTGTGGTGATGCTGGCAGAAGTTCTGTTGCCGATCCGTACAGACTGAGGCCTGCCAGTCAAAACGTCCTGGAGCCAGAGGGTGGGGTGCAGGCTGAGTGTGGTCAGTTTGTGGGTGATTTTGTGGTGGGTGACCGTGTTGAAGGCGGAACTGTAATCAACAATGAGTACCCTGATAGAGGAGTAATATCAATGTTGCAATGTAATATCAATGTTGCTAGTATAAAGAAGGGATTATTATTATTATTATTATTATTATTATTATTATTATTATTATTTAAAGAATGGCCCCCACTCGCTCCCCCACAGCACACACACACGCACATGAACACACACATTTACACTTAATGGTAAGAGGCAGCAGAGGAGCAATTAACACCCCCCGTCTCTCTCTTCCTCTTTCTCACCTCTCTCTCGCTCCTCCTCTCTCTCCTCACTCTCTCTTTTTGTCTCTCTCCCCCATTCCTCGCTCTCTCCCCCCCCAGACTCCCCCCCCCAGACTGTGTTAATCCTGTTTACTGTCAGAGTGCTGTTCAGTGAAAGGGTGTGAAAAAAGGGGATCAGAGCAGAAAGAGTGAAAGGATTTAAAGAAAACAAAAGAAAGAAGGATAAAATCGGCGTCTTTTCAAACTGAGACAACGCCTGCAGGCCTGATGACGGAGAGAGACATTCACCGATCTTTTAATCTTCTCCCAAATGGCTCTTGTATTATATGCTGCGATAATTAATAATAATATATTTTTCAATTTAAAATGTCCAGTGATGAAATCTAGGGTTTAATTAAAAATGACATCTAAATATAAACAAGCTAAGAAAATGTACATGTATATGTAAATATCAACGAGCCACAGACAGATGAGGTCTGTTCTGACTGACCACACTGTATTGTGCCTCATTTAAAGAGTCTGGGCTGAAACTCTCCTTATAACATCAATGTGAGTGGGCAGGGCTAATCCACTGTGGGTTGAATAGGGATATATGTCATTTTTTGTGACATCAGGCTGGATCATACTAGTTGAGAAGTGAACAGAATTAGATGGTTTTTCACATGTGTGCACATCTCGTTACCTTTAATGGTCCATCAATCTATTAAAACGTTCTTTAGGGATCCAAGTGTGGTTCTTTTGCAGCATCACTCCAAGTAACCATTTCTGACACTTTTATTTTGAGAGTGTGACCATCCGGAGGAGGAGTGTGTGATGTAATCTATCTGAGGAGCACCTGAGAACGAGTCAGAATCTCAGAGTGAGAACTGGAGAGGGGCTTGAGAGGACTTCCCTTCAACCAGCCCCTCCACCCTTTCAGCTAATCACTTCATCCTCCTGAACGCCTTCCTTTCATTCTGAGGGCCCTTGTTTCAAGAGCTCATTAGCTAAACACCGGACACAGACTCAGAAAGAGGCATCTTTAGAAGCTCCGCCCACACAGACCATCTGATGTATTCAGTTCAGTAAAAACATTGAAAATCTGGTTCGTTATCCTATTATACACAACACATGACACCAGGGGCGCTAAAGAGGCTCCTGAAGGGAGCTGGATTTGCAAAGTTTATTCATTTGTTGGGAAACAATTTACTGTAGAGACAGCCAGTTTATTCACTGTACAGCCAGTTTATTCACTGTACAGCCAGTTTATTCACTGTTGAACCCCTGTGAAGCTCCACGTGTCTCAGAGTGTTTATATGGATGTTGATGATGGTAAACTACTGAATCTGAACTAAATCACTTTTCTTTGGGGACTATTTAGCCTCATGACACCCTGTATATATCCTTCCATCATGTTAATTTTACTACCAAAAGCTTCTCAAACCTCTGGTAGAACAACACCACAGTCAGGTGGTGCAACCATAACCTTTTGATGAAATAAATGTGGGGGAGCTTGTAGAGGCAGACGTCTGGTTCCCTTCACCTCCAATGCGAGTCCCAGAACTGTGGGGAACAGGATGCTAACTCAAATCTTTAGCAGGATGCTAGATCAAATCTTTTAATATTTCTGACCCTAAATAAACACTAAATAAACACATAAAAGAGAGACTGCAAGACATTCAGTCAGCTGAGAATGTAGCATCTTTAGTGGTTCAGCTTGTGGTATATGAGTTACCCAGGTCTCTCTTGTTCCTGTGTGAATATAATTGCTTAATTACTTAATTTACTGTTTATGGTTAGCAAGTTAGCTGGCTTGCTAACTGCATGCCCATTTTGCGAGGCCACCACTTGATTTTAGCCTGGCTGCATTGCTAAAAACAGAGTTAATATTGATTAACATTTATAGCACGACATAAACAGCCATGTTTATGTGTGTGTGTGTGTGTGTGTGTGTGTCTGTCTGTTTTGGGGGTATTTAACGAGCCTGTTAAAGCCAGAGCGGGTGGCAAGCTACTTGTCTGGCTGCAGGACAGATGTGAGGTGTGTCTGGCTGGTGCAGGCAGAGGCTGGCAGGCTGTCAGGGTCACAATATTCTGCTCTGTCTTCATCGACGACAATAGCAGCACATCTGCTGGTGGGTTTACAGGCGGTGGTTAATGAGGCTTCCGCAGCAGCTGCATTTACTACACCGGCAATTAAGGCACTCAGGGCACGGGTGATGGTGTAATGGGCCTTCATGTGATAATTATGCTACATTGTTCGTCCATTTGTTGTGAAACGGTTCATTGTCGAGACTCAGATTTCTTTACAGTGGAGGTGAATGAACCCAGACATCTTCAACATAAATACAGACGTTTTATTCACTATCGACCCCCAGTGAAGCTCCACGTGTCTCTGAGTGTTTATATGGAAGTTGATTATGGTAAAAGAGTGACAAATCTGAACTAAATCACTTTTCTTCAGGAACTGAAGAAACACACTTTACATTTACAGTGGTGGTGACTTTATCTTAATGGCGAGCAGTCGGCATGTTTACTGTCACTCAGATACTCTCAAATTAAAGTGGACTTTCTTTAAAGTCATTTACTCCATCCTGAGTCCATTATTACAGGTCACATACAGTAATTAGTGATTTTGCACATAAGATATTAGGATATACCTTGTCAGTCCCTCTTAGGTGTGTAGAAATTCTCCTGACAGACTGATTGAAGTTATTTGACAAGTGATGTAAGCTGAACAACCCAACTGCAGGTTCTTACCTGCTCTCAGAACAGGTCTGTCTTAGTGCTGGCATGACAGCATGGGAAAAAGCAGTAAATTACTGCAGGCTACAAGCAAGAATGAATGCTGTAAGTGTTTTTTCCCAGACATTAACATGGGCTGTTAGCTGTGTAACCACTTTGTATTAAGCGTCCCTAATAACTGTATAATAGCACATAAAAAATGCATGCAACAACTGTGTAACTACCGGTGATGTATTCGCTCCTACAGCTGGATTCCAGAAGTGCGGCTCATGTAATCACATAGATGTATTATCAGTCTTTGACTGAAATTTCATGTAATCACATGTATATGGTTTTTTTTTTACTGTAATCACTTGTAATTACATTAGAATACCTTTGTGAAAACTAAGTTAATTCATGACAAATAGAGCAGGACAGGATGTAGGTGATGACGACAGGATGCACAGTACAGGCCAGAAGTTTAGGCTGACCCTCTGATTAAAAAAATTACTTGTGTCCAAACCCTCCCAGCACATTTTCAAGCAGTAACAAGTTCTGTCTCATTTCCTGGAGCTCAGCTCATCCCTGCAGCTCAATGAGAGAAAGATCTGGAGACTAGGGAGGACAAGACATCATTCTCTAAACTTTCTGCATTTCTTTGAAATTTGTGAGAAATGCTTGGGATCATTGTCATGTTGGATAAACCAAAAGGAATTGTTTGATGTTGAAGAACAGAGTTTGAACCATTGTGACTAAAAAGTTTGTTACTTAAATTTAGAAAAATTAACATGTTTCTTTTTTATCTGAAGATGGCCTGTACTGGTAAATTATGATGACAGAACACAGCACTCGAATCAAATATTACCAGAGTTGTAAACACACTGAAAACCTCAGACAAACCCAAAAAAAAGGCCAGAGGTACTCAAACTGGCCCACGCTGTATGCAAATGTGGCATAAATATAATTAATTACATATCTGACTATGTAATTAATTGTGTAGTTACATTTTCAATTATGCCAGGCTTTAAGGCAGCTGTGCAGTGCAGAAGCGCTACTGTCAGGTTTGCATCTGAATCTCAATGAGGGACGTTTAACTTCGTCCAGATTCAGTCTGATGGTCCCGCCTGTTCGGCTGCGGCTCGACTTCTGAGCCTCTGCAAACAAAGAGGGCAGATGCTCAGCAGCAGTGGCCTATAATGAGCCACCCATCTCCACAGCATGCTCCTGAGGGTCGAAAGAGCCTATTATATTCCACACACACACATACAAACACACACACACTGTCCCACAATCCCAGTAGAGATTAGGCCAGTGTACTGCATGCCTGTCCAGAGCTGTTTTTCCATATGCTAATGCTAATGTTTTTTTTTCCTCTCCACAAAAAGCTGTAAAAACAGTTACAAGTGCTGCATCAGCAAAAATCTATTGCTTAGTTACTCCCTCCCAACCCCCGTCCCCATCAAAAGCAGCCAATCAGCCACATTTGCTCTTAAACTAGAACTACGGTGGTAACATAGCAAGTAGTGGAATTAGCCACCTAGCCTTAATCATCAAACTGTTTTGAGGAAAATTTCAACTGAATAAATGTACAACTGTAAATTACTTCTATAATCTCCAACAGACAAAAGTATAGGCACAGTTCTGTTTACGTATCTCAGTGTTTATAGATATCAATGAGTCGAATGGTGTCAGAAAAGTTTAGAGGAAAGTTGATTGCAGAGCTGAGAACAGAAGCAGACTGTTCTCAACTCTGCAATCTACTTTCCTCCAAACTTTTCTGACACTGTTCGACTCACTGTTGTTTACAAACATTTACTAAAGCACAGGCACAGAAGTAGACTGAATGTCGTATACAAGTTTGCCTGCTTTTTTTGTACATTAAACTGAAGTGAATGGAAGGAAAAAGCAAGAGCAGCTTTGAGAAAACACATGTCGGCGGGAATATTAATGCTGCAACGGTGAATGTGTGTGTGTGGATGCCATCTGCTGACCCCAGGTGCGGGAAAGTGCGGCCGTGAGCGCTTTGTGTGCGTGGCACTAAATCCTCTACTGTAGATCCGTGTGTTAAAATGGATTGGCCATGCGTCAGCTAGCGGCAGTTTTGCCCCGCGTTTTGCAGGGGGTCTTTGTCCCCAGCCATTTGTACAAGGGAACAAAACCGTGCTTACACACACACACACACACACACAAACACACACACACACACACACAATATAAGAAGCCCACATTCTGTGATAAAGCTCTTTCACGGCTAATTTAGGCCACTCGGCCTCCTCCCTCAATTACATCCTGGTTCCTATTACCCAGGCAGCGAGGAACCCCCACCGTGTCCAGATTACGGCTCGCGTTGCTCTCATAATTCTCAAGGAACAGCAAAGCTGGAGCGATCAGGCTCCAAAAAAGCCCCGATACCCTGCAGGCCACATCAGTAACTCCCCAGCCGGCACTAAATCTCCCCACATGACTGCAGGGGTCCTGCAGTCATGGACAGTTAATTCACTCGTTTAAAGCTGTATGGACCCTCACTAGGTCGACACTATCAGATATTATAATTCACTTGTCAATATAAACCCTTTTAACTCCATATTAAACTGCTATTAATCTTGTAGTCATGTCCTTTAGGCCTTGTTTACATCATGGGTCTATCATGCGTCTTAATGATGCCCAAATAACCACTTGTGTTTGTCATTTCTACTTGTCCATCTTGGCATAAAATTACCCAACCTGTCCAACCTGCAGTTGTTGCCTTTTTCATTTACATTAACATTGACAATTCTTAGCAAATGTTCTTATCCAGAGGGATGTACATCTGTGCTTTATAGTCCATGTGAAAACATGTCCCTCATACTAGTAAACCTGGACTTGCAGTTAAGAGTTGCTTGAAGACTAAGATTCTACAAAATAAGTTAATTCTCCACCAGCACCTTCTCAGTTCACACAGAGAAGACCACTAGGATCCTCTCAGATCACACAGAGAGAAACCACCAGAACCTTCTCAGATCACACAGAGAGGACCACTAGGATCCTCTCAGATCACACAGAGAGGAACCACCAGGACCTTCGCAGATCACACAGATGACAGGTTTTAAAGGTAGAGGGGTTTTGAGGGGTCTAAGCAGAGGGTCTCTGCAGTTCTTTGTCTTTACTTTGCACTGTTTCAAATCTTTTAATTTACATTCTTCAACATTTTTCCATCAGGTTCTTTACACTACAAAAGATACATCCTAGACCACCTCAGCAAGCGGTTTCAGTGATTATGACGCAACTTGTTAGTCATTTACTCTTGTCCACTTGGGATCCAATAGCCTGGGACACATTTTAACACGTAGAGTAAACAGGGTCTCAGGGTGAGAGACTGAACAGAGAGACTGAGTTTAAAGTGTAAATAAAGAAGAGTGATGGCCTATTAATGAGGCAGCAAAGCCGAGGAACATCTGTTTGAAGGACAGATGACTTTGAATGGGAAATTAAGAGAGTAGCACTGAGTCTTTACAGGCCTGTCCAGGGTGTCCCTCCACCTTTCATCCTAGGAGTCCTGGGATAGGCTCCAAGACCCCCATTTATCCACCAACAAGGTAATTCAAAGCAAATTATGAAGAAATGAAGGGTGGATCAGGACACAGCACTGTATATAACAATATAAAGTAACACATTTGTAATATGAAATAATAATACACTTTGTACCTTAAAGACACTTTGTTTAAGATTTTGGGGGTGAGGGGTGGGGGCAAATTGTTTTCTTCAGCTTTGGCTCTCTAATTGCCGAACATGCTCTGGCCCATATTGTAGTCTTCTGTCTCTCACTTTTCCATCAGTTTTTGACAGTGATCCAGATCAAGGCCAGTTGAAAGCTTGGCCCAACAATGGTGTCATTAATCAAAATGTGCCCTGCTGAAACCCTTTGTAGCCAATTATGCAGGACAGCGTGTCTCATTACGTTATCAGTGCTGTATCAGTGTCGGGGGTTGATCCGATATTTAGCAGAAGCTCTGCTGAGGGGGCCTCACTCCACTTTAACCACATCCATAATTGAAGGTGGTTCATTCATCCGGGCCCCCCGTCCGGTCCCGCAGGGGCCACGGTCGCAGACTGTTCGTCCCCCGGCTCCACACACACACAAACACACACATACACACACAGATCCCCCGGGGCAACATTGTCCGGCACTCTCTGCCTGTTTTGAGCCATTGATCACATCGATTCCCCTGCTTAGTCCTTACAATGAGACACGCAAAAATCAATAAAGGACCTTCTGCTGAAGCACATTGTTGTCTTGCTGAGATTAAAGGAGCAGTTCTACAGAATTTCACCCTCACCATCACCTAGCTAGGGCATGTTTAGGGTCATTCAAGGGCCCATATCCTGTATTTTTGCAAATGAGCTCCATTCTACTTTGTTACAACAGCAGTCCAGGCTGAAGCACACCATATAACTTCAGTGTGAATAGGCAGAGCTAAACTGCAGTAGGCAGGATATGTAAATACATTAAGGTTTTTGTGACATAACAGAACCTGTACTTTACAGCTTGGTTGCCATATATTGGCTTTATGGACTGGGGGGGTGGGTAGTGTGTTTTGAAACAGTTTATATCCTAAATTAAAGTTTTGAAATTCAGAAATTCAGTTAACTGTGTTTTGGACACATTAACCCTGTAAACGATGTATGGGTGGATAGTTTCATGGATGGATGGAAGAACGGATGGATGAGGGGATGGATAACAAAAGGATTGTTGGATGGATGGATGGATAGATTTATAGATGGATGGATGGATGGATGGATGGATATAGGGATAGATGGAAGGATGAATGGATGGATGGATAGATGGATGGAGGGATGGATAAATGGATGGATGGATGGATGGATGGATGGATGGATGGATGGATGGATGGATGGATGGATGGATGGACTGATGGATGGATGAATGGATGGATGAGTGGATGACCAGAAGGATGGTTGGATGGTTGGATGTATGTGTGGATGGATGGATAGATGGAAGGATGGATGGATGGATGGATGGATGGATGGATGGATGGTAGATAAATGGATGGATGGTTCTTACATACCAAAATACTATTTTCTAAACTCTCTTTATTCCTCAAAAATAAGTTTTTTTGTTACTGTGCCTGATGTATGTAACTGAGCTCTGATCTGATTGGCTGCCCTTGATTGTGTTTCAATCGAAAATATTGAAACACTTCTTAAAACGTCAGAGAAAGTGGGTGGGGATAAACTGGTACAGTACAAATTGACATTATGTATGTGAAAATTATTTGTGCAAAAGTGTTGTTTTTTAGTGACATCACAAAAGCAGTGCATTCAAATTGGTTGGAGAAATCCTGGGCTCTTTAAACTTACGCATAATAATTAGTGTCACGCCATCAACAGCAATGAAGGATTTTGAGGTCATACAATGTCAGAAACCACATGAGCGAGTCTGTCTGTGGTTACTTAGCAACACCAGGTTTCAGGCAGAAGTGTGTGAGAAGACAAGGGGGAAATCTGTATGAATTTGATTTTTGACTAGACTTTCCCTTCAGGCCTAGAAATAACAGCGCAGTCTCCTCCACTGAGTCCTGTCTTTTGTCTATATCCTTTACAAGCACGTTTTTTGAGTTCTTTTGTCTCAGAGCAGAATTTTTTTTGCAGCTGTCTGAGACAAAAGGAAGCCCCTGATAGCGCTGGGATCCTGTTTCAGTGTTAGATTGATTTTCTGAGCACTTCGCCCTCTATGTCGCGTCCCCGCGGAGCCAAATTAGCTCTTCAGGAAGCTGCGGGGGGCACTGGACCCTGCCCTTCAGCCACAGCACCTCACACTATATATATAGTCCAGTCTCTTCTCTTTTGTTGTTCCCTGCTGGGGAAATGAGCTGCTTAAGCAGACAAGAGCAGCAGAATTCCTCTCTATCTTCAAAAACTTCCTGAAGACTCATCTGTTCAGAGAGCATCTCTTCTTGCACTACTCCCTACATAAAGATTTAGCACTTAGTGCCCTCCTCTGGTTCTCGCACTGTCCTGAAAATGTAATGTTTCCTTATATTGTTAGTCACTTTGAAAAAAGTGTTTGCCTAATGATTGTATTGTAACTGTAATTGTAAATTACAAAAAAACACTCAATATTTACTGGAAATGATTCCACTAATTTTCAAAGCTCGATCACTCACCACCACCTCGCCTCCGCACACTCCATCTCTCGCTCACTGCCAGAAGGTTCCGGTAATGCACCTAAAGCTGTTTACCATATACCATTAAGCAACATAAGAAAACAACTTACAAACTGTTTTTTTCTTTCTGATCAAGGGTCAGTGGCAGGACACACAAATACACACACACACGCGCGCGCGCACTTACACATGAATTCTGCACTATGAAAGAGAGTGTGTGAGGAAGATGCTATACACACACACATATATATATATATATATAGATATAGATATAGATATATATAGATATATATAGATATATATATATATATATACACACACATATCCTAAATATACACACACATACACCCTTTTTATATCCTAAATTAAAGTCTTTACATTAAGAAATTCGGTTTTCCATGTTTGGAGCCCTTTAACACTCTAAATCATCTTGATAAAAGTGTCAAGAGCAGAGAGTGAAGGGCTACTACAACCAGACAAGAGTGTGACTTCTTCACTCACTCTGCTGTGTAAACACAGCCACTCCTCTCCTAAAGGGCAGCCACCCCCCACCCCCATTCATTCACTGTAATAAACGCAGCCGAATATGTGCAGCAGACACACTTCAGTAGATAAAAGGGGGTGGAGGGGGTCACTCTTTCTTTTCAAGAGGAGTGTGTGTTCAGGAGGAGTGTGTGTTCAGGAGGAGGGATAAGGGTGTGGGCGGAGAACTTTGGATAGGAGGGGTGAGTGAGGAGGGGTGGCAGGGTCATGTTCATGGTGTAAGAGAGAAGGAAACCTAATTTTATATTTTGTGTGTGTGTGTGTGTGTGTGTGTGTGTGTGTGTGTGTGTTTGTGTAGGTACTATATCTGTATATAGGCACATAGACAAAAAGTAATAAGTTAATTAATACTGGACTTCCACAAGGGACACACTGATAGACTGTACATAAAATCACGATTTACCGTATAATGTTATTTGTATTTATACTTTATAGTTTTATTTAGTATATTTAGTGATATTAATGTGAAAAAGCACTCACTGCTCATCTAAACAGTTTTTTACAGAGAACAATATGGGATACTTTTTCAGATATATATATTAGAAACGAGCAAAAATAATATTTGATCATCGCTGGAACCTTAATGCACCTAAAGTTCTTTGCCAACCACCATTAAACAACATAAGATGCACAACAACTTACGAATACATTTTCTCTGTCTGATAAAGGGTCTGATCACACACTCTACTCTTCACTTACATTGTCTGATTAAGGGTCTGATCTCATCATTGAGGAGAGAAAAATAATTTTTTTCTCTTATGGTGTCCAAATTCTGGCCCCTGCTGTACATTAAGCATATGGGATGTGTTATTATTATTACATGTGAGCACATCGATCATCCATCCATTTTCTACCCCTTTGTCCCAAACTTGGGGTTGGGGGGGCTGGAGCCTATCCTAGCTGCTATGTGCGAAGGTGGGGTACACCCTGGACAGTCGCCAACACATTGCAGGGCCACATACAGAGACAGACAACCATTCACACCTAGGGGCAATTTAGTGTGCTCCATTGATCTATCCCCAATGCACGCATGTTTTTGGCGGTGGGAGGAAACCAGAGCTCCCGGAGGAAACCCACGCAGTCACGGGGAGAACATGCAAACTCCACACAGAAGGACCCTGCTCCCAACCCGGGAGTCAAACCCAGGACCTTCTTGCTGTGAGGCAACAGCACTAACCCCTGCGCCACCATGCCGCCCCACATTGATCATATGCTCTGAATATAAAAGCAAAGTGTGTGTGTGTGTGTGTGTGTGTGTGTGTGTGTGTGTGTGTGTGTGTGTGTGTGTGTGTGTGTGTGTGTG
>JBBJLS010071371.1:0-11155 GCA_037577275.1 Bryconaethiops microstoma | reverse complement strand
AGGTTTAGATTTACGTTTACATTTACGGCATTCAGCTGACGCTCTTATCCAGAGCGACGTACATCAGTGCTCAAGTCCAGATCTGTTTACTTCATCTGTTTAAAAATGTAGTGAGTGTGTTTAAGCAGTAATGAGATCTGAGACGTCAGTAGAAAGTTTTCATGGCCACACGGTCAAGACCGGCCCGATTCGCCCTCTGGCTCCTCTGGCTCCTCTGGTTCCTCTGGTTCCTCCGGCTCCTCTGGCTGCACCGCCTGGGGGAAGCTGGAAAGTGCCCGGTTTGATAAATGGTGCGTTTATGGTTGCGGGTTAAAAGCTCAGATGATTAATCAGATAAACACACGCCGTCCCAGATCAGATCTCCAACGACCGCCATCAGCACAAACAGCCTTCAGGAGGAAACGTGGAGAAAACTGAACTCACTCCGTTTTACCAAGGGATTCTCTCCACCTCGGAGGAGGACGAGGCTGGAAGCCACAGAGATGGCTAAAAAACTGGATCTTCTGGATCATCTCGCATCTCCTGGATCATCTCAGTTCTTCTGGATCATCCCACTTCTTCTGGATTCGTGAATATATCTGTGATCTCAAATGAAATGTGCAACAGAGAAGACAAAACCCCCGGTTCCTCTCATGGTTCCTCTTTATACTCTTAGGGAGGTTCTCCTCTTGAGTCCTGGTTCCTCTCATGGTTTCTCTTCATGCTCTTAGGAAGGTTCTCCTCTTGAGTTCTGGTTCCACTTAGTGTTTCCTCCTCATGCTCTTAGGGAGGAACTCCTCTTGAGTCTGGGTTCCTCTCATGGTTCCTCTTCATGCTCTTAGGGAGGTTCTCCTCTTGAGTCCTGGTTCCTCTCATGGTTTCTCTTCATGCTCTTAGGTAGGTTCTCCTCTTGAGTCTTGGTTCCTCTCATGGTTTCTCTTCATGCTCTTAGGGAGGTTCTCCTCTTGAGTCTTGGTTCCTCTCATGGTTCCTCTTCATGCTCTTAGGGAGGACCTCCTCTTGAGTCCTGGTTCCACTCAGTGTTTCCTCCTCATGCTCTTAGGGAGGAACTCCTCTTGAGTCACAGTCTGAACTGTACAGTGCAAACACTCTGAGTGACACTTGAGTTTCGCTAATAACTGCAGTTCAAGTGACCAGTTTAAATGCTGGAGATTGACACAGAAAAATAACGTCTCTCAATACGATTCAAGTGGACCCCTGACAGACCACATGCTCTACTTGGTTCAGTACCAAGACCTGAACATCTCAGATGTGCAGGAAGATGCTTTACAGAAAAAAACACGGACTGTCAGGAGGTACATCATTAAACATCTCGTTGGTGCAACAACCAAAGACAACCAATGTCAGTGCAAGCCCAGTAGAACCTCTGCCCTGCACGGTTCCAAGTGTTCCCTGCCCCTAGAACGCCTTATCCAGGTAATTACCACACCTGTCATGAGCCGTTCCAGAGGACAGGGAATATCAGACAAAACAGTAAAGTGTGGTGTAGAGTCACTGCAGTACCGTACCCTGAAGAGCAAGTGGGCGATGGGCCTCTGTGCCAGCCTGGCAGGGGCACTCAGATAACGGTACAGGTCCGTGTCCACCATGCCTGGGTCCACAGCGCTGGCCGTCACGGCAAAGCCCCCGGTCTGGAGCTCCTGCTGGAGGTGATAGGTGAACAGAACCAGGGCCAGCTTGCTGCGGGAGTACGCCGCATGGGGACTGTAGTACTGCCTGAAATCACACACACACACACACACACACACACACACACACACACAGGAGGAACGTTCAAAGTGTTTGTTGTGAAACAATTTCTGTACAATGGAGGTAAATGGAACCAGATGTCTCTAACACAAATCCAGCCGTTTTATTCTCTACCCCCCGCCCCCACCCACCCACCCACCGCTCCCACCCAAAAACCACCAACCCCCCGCCCCCCGTCTGGTTCCATTCACCTCCACTGTGAACAATCTGATGAGTTTCTCCAGAACTGAGAGTTTCACACCAAACCCACTCTGAACCTCCCTGTTTACACAGTAAACACTTCAGTATGCAGTAGATTTGGAAATTCACTGGGATTCCACCTTTACCTGTCAAGTAACCTGCTTAAAGGAACAGTTCTTGAGAAAATACTGGAGATTGGAGATTCTTGTCTAAGGATCTTGTTTGGGTAGTTAGGAGGTTTCGTGAGCCGCCTGTTCTTCAGAAAGATGTTCTTCAGAAAGATGTGTCGGCTCAATGAAACCTCATTCAGTGCTGACCCTGGAGCATTTTAGATACAAAATAAACTGTACTGAATGAGTTCAGTTCATTAGAGATGAGATCTGCGTCTACACAGTGGTTTTAAGCTTCGGACCCTTTCTGTGAGGTGCCGAGAGCCTCTTTTGAGACATCTCACTTTCTGAAAGGAACCCAGAAGCCTTTAAAACACACAGCCGGTGAAGAGCAATTACTGGGCTACAGAGTGGCGGACCTATTGAGCCTTCGCTCATCTTTTTTTTTTTTCCTTCCTTCTATCCCTCTCTCGCTCCTCTGTCACTGTCTGCTCACCCCGTCACCTCCTCTTAATGGGCCTTTCAGAACCTCATCTCTCAGGGCAGGCTAGAGAGACAGGGAAGGCCATCACTTCAAATGGCGGGGAGATATCACCGCAGTCAGGCTGGGAAACGAGTCCCAGCCTCTTATGCAAATGGCTGCGGTCTGCAGAAAGGGTCATTCGTCACAGATGGGTTCCGTAATGTTTTTTGAATCACTGTACAGCGAAATCTCACTGTCGAAACAAACCTCTGAAACCATTCCGCCCTCACAGCGTCGCTGAGGTGGAGAACAATAAGCGAATCCTGTGGGATTTTCCTCCGGTACTGGGAGGGGACTCCAGTATTGGCGAGTCAAGTGCACGTTTCACAGCATAATCAGGAGAGCAGGGGTGTGTGGTTAACCCCCCCGCACCCTCCCGAGGCTGAGCGTGGGTCAGCCAGCTCCCGCGGCCTCGCGCAACCTTTCCTTCTCCGGGACGCCCCGAGTCGCCTTCCGCCACGGCGATCCCGCTCAGGTCAGAGGGCTCTGCAGGCTCCTCTCGAATCCTGTTATCAACTGGACGTCTGGCGAAATGCAGTGAAGCAGTCTGCATGTAAAATGGATGGCTGGCTTACATCGGAACCCCTTAGAACCCACCAGAACGCTCCCGGACATCTTTAGAGGTTTATTTATAACTGTTTTTCCCGATTTAGTCTCCAGTTCCACTCACTAGCTAGAACCTCCCCAAACATATGATTACCACCAACACTGGAAGGGGGAATGAGAGCATAAAGCTCCACCACATATTCTCAAACTATAATACAGTCACACTATAATACAGTCAAACTATAACACAGTCAAACTATAACACAGTCAAACTATAACACAGTCAAACTAACACAGTCAAGCTATAATACAGTAACTATAACACAGTCAAACTATAATACAGTCAAACTATAACACAGTCAAACTATAACACAGTCAAACTATAACAGTTAATCTAACACAGTCAAACTATAATACAGTCAAACTATAACAGTCAAACTATAATACAGTCAAACTACAACACAAACTATAACAGTCAAACTATAACACAGTCAAACTATAATAGTCAAGCTATAACAATCAAACTATAATACAGTCAAACTATAACACAAACTATAACACAGTCAAACTATAATACAGTCAGACTATAATACAGTCAAACTACAACACAGTCAATATATAACACAGTCAAACTAACACAGTCAAACTATAATACAGTCAATATATAACAGTCAAACTATATAATACAGTCAAACTGTAACACAGTCACACTACAACACAGTCACACTGTAACAGTCACACTATAACACAGTCAAAATATAACACAGTCAAACTATAACACAGTCAAACTATAACACAGTCAAACTATAACACAGTCAAACTATAACACAATTCGCACAGTTACATTCCAAGAGCACCCAGGATTTGTGAAAAATCGTGAATTTGTGATGTGGTGAAAAAAGCCTAAAATGCTTATTTTTTATAGTGTAAACCCTAAATATGCCCCCATATATGCTCCCAAAACACTGATTTCATTTTAAACTCTGCTTAATACATTACCCTTAAAGATAAAAAAGTTAAGGTAAACTCAAGACGCTCCACACTGAAACTGTTATGATGCTGAATTCTGGACTGCAGCTGCCGGAGTTGCATCACAGGGCAGCAGCCAATCAGCAGCAAGGAGAAACAAATAACGTTCTCGGATTGGCTACTTTCAAACCTCCCGCCTCTGAGTACAGCGGTGTTTCACCTCCCAAGACGCACTTTCTTTGTGTTTCTCTCCACAATAACAAAAAATGTACACAGTTTAATTTTATATGGAAATGTAGTTGCATTTATGTTAATATTTACATTACAAAATTAGTAAATTACATTTTTCGTAATAATTAAGCATTAAAATGCATGAAAAATTATATATTGCCATGAAAAAAGCTGTGACGTCCACTGAGCAGCGGAGGTTCATTTCGTTCAGGTGTCCGATTGCCTTGCAGGAGGACGAGGGGACGTCGCGAACGAGGCCCGGACGTCACAAAAGCAAAAAACGTGTGGAGGATATCTGCGGTTTCTACGATTATGTGGGAGTTTTTGCGATCAATTATTAGTTCGGTTTCTTAGAAACCGGGACTGCTGATCCGCGTAAAAGCAGGGGGGTTACTGTATGTATATATATATATATATATATATATGTGTGTAATTTTTTTTAAAACTGCATTTCCAGAAAAAAAAACATATTTGATATGTCTTGTTCTTGGACAGAGATACTGTTGTCATGTTCTGGAAGAGGAGTTACCCGAACCAAGTAATTCCAGCTGAAAAGAGACATAACTGTGAAAAAAGCCTACATTTCAAAAGGTAGCAGTTCTTTTTTGACTGGACTTTCATTTCCATTACTGCTAATCCTGCCCCAACTCTGACCTTACGCCGCACACACACACACACACACACACACACACACACACACACACACACACTAGATGGATCATCCCAAATCCTGTTTGGCAAAACTATGAATCCCCTTCCACCCCCCCACCCCCCCACCCCACCCCATACACCCACGTTAGGTCCATTGTCTCACCCTCCACACCCTCACCTGCCTGAGTGCTGATAAACGAGTTCAGCCGTAGTTCAGCTCAGAACACACAGAAAGGCCAAACGGTTTCATTTCTGAGCCTCATAAAGAAACAGCTGCATCTTCATTTTCACTCTTATAACCGTTCCAGGACAGTTATGTACAAATAAGGCATCCAGCAAAGTGGACAAGAGCAATTCAAAAGCATTTATGGCTTCATTTCTGAGTGTAAGAGTAAAGTACACACACAGCATTTAAGGGCCGCATGTTTTAAATTGAACTGCTTTCCCCTGAAGTCCACCTTACTCTGCAAAGAGACGCCATTTGAACCTGGTAGAATCAGTTTCAGGCCTAAAGAAAGACACTCATTTTAATCTGCCACTGGAGACGCTGTGGCATTTACAGGCTTTAACCCTGTGAACCCTGAGGGTATTTTTCCCGTTTCTGCATTACGTAATTTAATGAATGTGTAAAAGTGTCTCATCGACTTTTTTTTAAAGCACAGTCAGCCATATGATCACTTTTTTTCAATTTCAACCAACTATTTGGTCCGAACTGACCTAAACATGGATGTGGGTTTTACAGTTTTTGCACATATTGATGTTTTTGGAAATCTTACACTTACACACACATTAGTATTATAATGAGATATAACAAAAGAGAATTCTAGCTTGGTACAACTATTTAGAAGTACAAATAAGTTGTACCATTGTGTTAGATGACATTTTAGCATCCAAGTCTTAAATTTAACTTATGCTACATAAACATACATACATACGCATTAGTTGACGTATATATATATATATATATATATATATATATATATATATATATAATGTCAACTAATGCCATATATATCCAAATACTGGATGAAACACAATATCTAAAAAGTCAGTCACTGTTTTAATAAGGACGAAAACAGATTTGGCATCATCAGGTGCTGCTCACTAAAATATTAAGCATTAACATAGTAGCACAGAAAAAAAAAACCCTAAAGGAAGATTATAAAGGTGATGGAATTGTAGGTATTTTAAAGTTTCTTTCTAGCTAGATCCTCACTGGACAACTGTACATGCTTTTATCATGAAATGGAAGCATCTAAGAGCAGCCGCAAAGAGGTAGACCATACAAATGTATAGAGCCCTGCATGCTAAAGCACAGAGTGTGTAAAAATCTCACTACAGAGTTTTAAACTGCCTCTGGAAGCAACATCAGCACATGAACTCAGCATCAGGAGCTTGAAATTGGTTTCTGTGGCCAAAAAAGCTGCACTCAAGCCTAAGGTCATTATGCATAATGCCAAGTTTCAGTCAGAATGGTTTAAAGCTCACTGATACTGGACTCTAGAGCAGTGGAAATGTGTTCTCTGAAGTGATGAATAACGCTTCACGCTTGACAGTCTGATGGACGAATCAGTGTCTGGCTAATGTAAGGAGAAAACCACTGACTTGAATGTATAGTGACAACTGTAAAGTTTGGTGGAGGAGGAATAATGAGCTTTGGGTGGATTTCAGAGTTCAGACCCTTTATTTCCAGTGAAGACTGATGTTATTCCACATGTTATGTTAAAATTTACCAACATCTTTTTTATATGAGGTCAATTTGACCAGCAAATGGTTGAAATTAAAATCACTACTCAAGTTTATGTCTCAGTATCTGATGCTTCTATATTGATGACATAAATAGTGCTTACATGTATATATGCTGGAAATGTCAAGGGTCTAGTGGAAAATATGCCCCCCTCCCCGATGTCATGTGACCAATCAGTGGTTCTCACACTCCTACAGGTCTGATTCTGTTCAATTATGGCCCTAAAGCAGAGGGAATATTATAGAAGATTTGAAATTATTACAGCATATCACACTCAAGATCATCCAAAATAACCAAAACAAATGTGTGTAAAATGTTAATCTTTATGTTTTAGAGTCAAGCTGACCCCAAAGAACACCGGTGCATACAAAATGTGTACAGGATGTTGAAATATATCATGTTAATTTTGCAAATTTACTCAGTTTGTCCCCACTAAATTAGGACAACTTGTTTAATATGAAGAAAAAAAGGCAATTATTTATTTAAAGATGTTAAATGTTGAATGGGGTCAAATTGACCCCAAACATAAAGGATGGTTAATGCTACAAAAAATACAAATATTTTACAGTTATGAGAAGTCCTTTCAGGTTCCAGTATGACTGTGATCTTCTGAGGTCCATAAAGACATCATCTGAAAAGCTTGTTGAGCAGGAACTCCAGTGGTCACCACAAAGTCCAGACCTTAAACCAACTTAATGCCTTTCGGATAAGTTGATTGCAATCCAGGCCTCTTATGGACACAAATTTCCACAGAAACACTCCATAACGTAAAAATCCTTTTCAGGAGGATCAAGGCTGTTATTACCACATAGTGAAATGATTGGACTGTACATTAATGGAATACTGTTAAAACAGGATATACAACATACTTACACAGTGTTCCCCCGCAAAGCCGCAGTTCCAGAGTTTGCGGCTTCAGTCGTTAGCAGATTTTTTAGAACCTAACTAATATCCTCCACATATTTTTGGGGCTTTTTGCGTGGCATTATGTAATTTTTCAAGCATTTTACTGCTAAATTATTTAAAAAAATATAATTATCTAATTTTGTAACTTAAATATTAATGTAAATTCAGCTACATTTCCATATAAAATTTACATATCCTACAAATTTTTTGTACTGTAAAACACAAAGCAACTGTATAATGGCTGCTGCACTGTGACGCAACTCTGGCAGCTACAGGAGTGTTTCGCTGAGTGTTTATTATTATAAATTAAATTAATTTATTACTGTATTTACCTGCTTATACCAAAGAAAACGCGCTGCATGAATTCCAGTCCAGTCTATACAGGAGTAACATCGGTATTTACATTCTAGCACTGCGGGAGACGGCAGTTCAGTGTAAACTCTACAGTACAGATACGGGTTTACCTTGAAGGGTAAAGTATTAAACTGAGTTTAAAATGACATTAAAGTGTTTTGGAAGCATATTTGGGACATCGCGTTTTTTCACAATTTGTGGGTGCTCTTGGAACGTAACCCCCGCAAATGTCGGGGATCTACTGTATAGGCATGATGGTTGAGTGTCCATTTACTTTTGACCATTTAGTGTACATTTTTCTAAGTAGTGGCCAACTTTAAGTCAAAAACATCCGATACAGCCTCCAGCCTCCTGACATTTTGAGTCAACAGTCGCAGAATGACGCGTGTAAACAGACAATCACTGGTGTGTGTTTGTGTGGGAGGAGGGTAGATCAATAAACCTCATTTAAAAAGCAAACACAAAAAATTATTTGGAGCCCTGGGATCAAGCCGAGGTAAGATCTCAATCACCCACGACCGTGTGCATGTCGCAGCCGAACACAGAAAACCAATTTACTAAAATCTATCAGCAAGCAGAACCGCTACCATGTTTTCTTTCCACACCGGAGGACCTGGAAGTCGTGTTCATACTAGATAAAACTCAAATGAAAAACAGCCGTTTCTGTGACGTGGCCCGGCACCAGGCCTGCAAACAGAAGCGACTGTGGCCTGAGAATGGTCAGGATTTTTTTCAGCTGTGATGAGCACAAGACATGGTGAGAGATGAAAAAAGAAGAACTGAGTTTCTTTTTAATGGATCGATGTTCATTGAACTCGAAAGATATGATTTCTTTGAACATTCCAGCAACTGAGATTCCCTTTTCCATCGCTCTCCCTTCACTTTGCCGTTTTCCTCTGCACTGAATGTTGCTCAGTGAAGGTCAAGGGACTTTTTCTATACTTTCTTGACCATTGTGGGGTTTTCTTTTCCAATCCTGTAGGTTTATTATTCAGCTATTAATCTGAATGATGTTTTTTTAGCAACCTACTATAATTAAGAAAGTAGACGGACCATTATGGTCACATGTGAACACACCACAGCACGGCAAACACAGTGTTAACGGTGTGAAATTCTGTCTCTGCATTTAAAACATTTAACACATTCACCAAGTGAAGCAGGGGGCTGCCACCGAAGGGGGGGGGGGAGGCACCCGGGGGGGCACCCGGGGAGCAGTGTGTGGGGATGGCAACTTGCTCAAGCAGATTTGAACCCACAACCTTCCGATTGCAGGGGTAACTCCCTAACCACTAGGCCACCAGCTGCACAAGTGCAACATATGCAAAATGTGCAATATGTGCACAATTTCTCATGCAATATTCTAATGCAATATTCAACATACACAGTTTCTCATGTGCAGTAATTCTGCTGTAATATTACTGTGCAATATCTGCTGCTACTAGGCATCTGGAATCAGGTTTTTTTTTAATAACATTTAAGATTTTAAAAAAAGTACACCAATAAAAATTCACATAAAATTACATTAAAACTCAAATTTGATGTTTAGATAACAAATAAATAAATAAGAGTGTAAAGTCACGTTGCAACGGTGGTGACAGTCTATTTGGCTGTTTTAAATGGATACTGCAGCAGGAATGAAAGAGTTTCTGTGGGTCCTCTTTTTGGCACTGGAGTGTCTGCCTGATGGGAGTTTCTGAAAGGAATTCTGAAGGTGTGAAGGGTCCTTAGTCACAGTGTCTGTCAGGGTGATTGTGAAGGTCTGAGAGTTCGGTCTGTGTGGGTCTTGTCTTCAGAAGGAACATTCACTGTGGGGCCTGTCCAAAGGAAATCATGTGTCTCCATTTTTTAATGTAATTTAATTTTTCATCATTGGAACAGCAGCTGCCTTTTTCCATGGTTTGAAACTTTTGTCATGAAGGAACCAAAAGAAATACTCCAAAACTACTTAGAATATAAATTATTTGCTTCATGGAAGATTTTTGTCTTGCCGATTTGGAGATACACAGTTGCACACCTCATTTTAAATGCTGAAAGGTTCTGCAGGGAACCCAGAATGCTTCTACTTTATTTGAGAATTCTAAGAAAACCGTGCATCTCCATTTTTTACTTTATTCTTCATTGATGAAACACAGCAGCGGTCCTTTCCATGGTGTGAAACATTTGTGGTGAAGGAACCAACAGAAATGCTCCAAAACTCCAAACAAATGTTAGAAATAAAGAAGGTTCGTGACTTCTCCTCTAAACTTACTGATACTTGTGTTGTTTTGGGCAGTGATGAAAACTACTATTCAGTAATTACTAAACAAAGAAATGTTCTTTGGATATCTAGTTTTACAGAATCTAGAGGTTCTCTAAACTTTCAAAAGGTTATTCACATTTGCACAAGTCATTTCAAGGTTCTTTATGAAGCCCAATGTACTTCTATTGCATCATTTCAGAGCACCTTATTTGGCAGCTTTATTAAGAGGTTCCTCAAAAAGGTTCTTCGTCCTTGCACATCTCATTCCCAATGCTGAAAGGTTATTCGAGCAATTTACTGTGCTCCTTAAACTGCATCACTTAAGAGAGCCTTTATTCAGAGGTTCTCATTTCATATGCCTTAAAGGAACCCAAGGTGCTTCTTCTATGGAATCACTTCAAAGAGCCCAATAAGGCGTTTTTATTTCATACACTGAAACGTTCTTCAGGGAACCCTAGATACTTCTTCAACAGCATCACTTCAGAGAGCCCCATTTGGCACCTTCACGCAGAGGTTCTTCTTCAAAAGGTTCTTCAGGAAACCCAATGTGCTTCTTCGATGGTACTGCTTCAGAAAGCCTCATTTAGCACCTTTATTTGTTACCAATTTGGAGATATTCCTTTTTTGTTTGTTTTTGGAGGTTGATAAAATACACGACTACACAAAGTTTCTTTGGACATTCTGGTTTGGAGCCTTTATTTAAAGGTTCTTCACATTTGCACATTTCATTTCAAGTGCTAAAAGGTTCTTTGAGCAATCGAATGTTTTGAGCACCTTTATTTGAGAATTTCCACTGGAATAGGCTTCGGCACCCCCAGCAACTCTGGATAGGATGGGATGGAAGTAAGGAATCTGGTAAGGAATGATGGATGAGTGGATGGATGGATGGATGGATGGATGGATGGATGGATGGATGGATGGATGGATGGATGGATGGATGGATGGATGGA
>JBBJLS010071370.1:0-11156 GCA_037577275.1 Bryconaethiops microstoma | reverse complement strand
GTGTGTGTGTGTGTGTGTGTGTGTGTGTGTGTGTGTGTGTGTGTGTGTGTGTGTGTGTGTGTGTGTGTGTGAGCTTGCGCCCAGCAGCATCTGTCGTTCAAGTCCTGTCTGCACACCTGACGTATGTGCATGAACTCCGGTCAGGCTCTCAGCTTCTGCCCCCCCCCACTGCAGGTCAGCTTAGTCAGAGGTGTAGAGGGATTTGTAGACACTCCTCATAACACGCTTTTGTGTGTGTGTGTTTATTTTCTGCAGTGACCGTGTGTGAGCCCTTGACCATGTCTACAGCAGGTGTAATGGACCCTCCGGGAGACGTCCTACAGTCTTGTGAGACAGGAGACAGCATTGCCTCTCTGAACGACCCCTTCATTGAACTAACTGCCAAGTATGTACATTTTATGTTCACATTTATTCATCTAGCACTTCAGTCCCACCAGGCAGTTTGTTTTAGTCTAGCTCCTAATACACCTGGACCAGGTATTTGGTCTTTTAAAGATTAATATGGTCAGTTAACACAGACAATATTTAAGTTTCCTTGTGGTTGGTAGAGATGGGAATCTCTAGACTAATCACAATTTGATTTGATTGAGATGTTTTAGGTGCAGCAGTTATAAAATGATTCTGTGTGTGTGTGTGTGTATGTGAGTGAGAGAGAGAGAGAGAAAGAGAGAGAGAATGAGAGAGAACCTGGTCTGTGGTTAGTTGATGAATAATTGCCATTTAAATAACTAGAATTATTATTATTTTTTAGTTGTCTGCTAAAGGTTAAAGATTGTAATGTTTGTAACTGAAGATTGAAAGTCTGGATAAGGGTGTCAGCCAAAAGCCCCTTTTACCTTTTACCTTTACTAAAGTACAATCCCAAAGTGACTAAATTGCCTAATTAGGTGTCTAAACCACAGACACAGCTCTAATTAAAAAAACAAACAAACAAACAAAAAAAAAAACAATCACAACTGCACTCTAAAACGGCAAACAAGCATCACTTACTTAGGCCCTCTAAAGTTATTATAGCACCTGCCAGAAGAAACCTTGGTTTGGAGTCTTGTAGGACTGTGGCATGTCTTGTTATTTCCTTGTTATGCATTTGCTTCAAACCAGTGACGAGTAAATAAAAAATGGAAAACTAGTTAGCCTAAATAATTGCAATTAGTTGAAGTACTGCTGATTATGTAATAATTATGGCAGGACTGTTTATAGCTTATGTTTGCCCATCTTTATAAGAGTAATAATTGAGTTCGTCTGTAGCCTGCACTCAGTGCACTTGTGGTGTACCCGTGTCCAATATCTCCCCCTCTGTTAAAAGACAAACTCAGATAAACCTAAAAACTGAAGATACTGTCCGTGTGAACGCCATTAACCTCCGCTTCAAAAGGCTTTGCCTCAAGTTGTCAACCCTTTTTTCCTGTCTAAGAGAAAAGTGAAGAAATCAAGAAAAATGCCAAGATTTTTGGAAGAATAACTAATTAACCCATTAATGTCTGTGTCCTGAATACTAATCAGTTGAGCTTCCCTTAAAACATACATTTAAACATGTGGCTAAAGAGTCTTGTTGGTCACACAGGAGGACTAATTCGTAATAAAATAATGGAAAATCCATATTTGATTGTGAGTAATACAAAAGGTTATCACTTTAGACCAGTTGGAACATGGGTATTTTTCCTCATTATAACATTTTAACATTGAAGTCTAAAGCACATTTTATGAATTGGCCTCAAAGTTACCCAGCAGTGTAAAGGCTAAACCAGATGTGTTGGTGCAGGAGACCAGATAAAATTGTGCTGAGTTGTGATCTGCCATTAACTAAATGGACAGATTGACTTCCTCAAGTCAACTCTTCTGCGTAGGCATGTGTGCAGGTGTGGGGTATTGTTTCGGGGCGTTAGTAAATATGTCCGATGCTCTTTAGAGCAGTTGGATAAGCAGGTGATATTTTCTCTCAAGTTTCTTTTACGCTGGCGGGGGGTTGAGCTGCAGAATGCGGCACGTCTGGATTTTCTGTTCTCTCTGTCTCTTACTCTTTGGCCTGTTCCTTTCCAGTGAGTCATCAGAGGAGGAGTCCCCGTGTGAGAAGGAGGAGAAGAGAAAAGCCGCTGAACCCAGTTCTCACACACAGTCAGGTGAGATATTCACATTAGAGGTGGGGATACTGGTGTTAATAATATAACATGGATATAAAACCCATGCACCGTTGCACTACAGATTTATTGGAATTGAGCCCCTTTTGTTTCAGTGTTTTTGTGAAGTCATGAAAACTCAAGCATTTATATACATTCCAGTGCAAAAGTTTGCCTATCTTGGTCAAATTTCATGTTTTTGTTGGGTTCTTTCCATCCTCTGCAGATAATACACTTCACATTTTAATGCACAGACTGTTTTTTAATTTTTGTATTTTAAATTTTTTCCCAGAATGAGAAATATTGGTAAAATGTGCACATGACACATTTAATATGTTTTTCCTAATGTGTATAAGTTGACAAAAATAGACTTTATGCAGTTATTTTGTGGGGAAATTCCGAGGTTGTTTCCTGTAGCGAATGTTACATATTTTCACTAAGACAAAACATATAATTTGACCAGGCATGCAAACTCTTGCACTTATCTGTGTATCCACCCAAACTACAGCAGTCCAGCTCCCACTTCACACTACAGGTGTGTTTTAGCCATGACTGCTGTTTGAACAAGGCACAATATAAAGTGGACAATCAAAACTGAACTCATTTACAAAATATTGTATTAAAGGCACCAGAACAAAAAAAAGCCTATTTTAAGAAATAAAGTGAGGTTGGAAAATAAATCACAATCTGAAAAAGATTGTTTGGTTTAAAGTGTATTTTTGTTAAAAGAAAGACCAGAGTCTCCGTGTGTTTCCTGTGGCGGAATGGTTTGTGTATACAGACCAGCTGTTCAGATCATTTTAATCTGGGCCTCATTCTGCCGTGTAGGGGCTTCACTCAAAAGGAAAGAGAAATTCCACAGCTACAGAAACACACACACACACTTAGCTCAATATTAAGATGTATCCAATTTCATAGAGACAAATTTTGTGAATTCTAGGTTGATGAGATCACTGCTTTCCTCTAGAGAGGAAGTATGTGAATGGGAAGGACAGGGGGAGGACTTCCCTTTCCCCACACACACACACACACACACACACACACACACACACACACACACACACACACACACACACACACACACACACACACTTGCATACTCCCCCTTATACCAGTCACCCGCCTTTTTCTGTCTCAGCGCTTCCAGAAAGCATATTATAAATCAGTTGAATTGTTTTTTGATAGTTCAGTTTATGATAGTTGACATCCCTAAAAATGCAGAAGTCACAACACATGATTTGCTTTCGGATGTAGTTTTGGAAAAGCTAGTTCATCCAGGTTCATCTGAGTGTGTGCATGTAGTACCATTGAGTCTGATGACAATTGTTGAATTAAACAGAATAAATACAAATTAAACAAACACACTCATCAGATCTCTCCCTTTGAGGGTACAGTGCAAGGAAATGTGTTCAGTGCCTTTTAGATGGGGAACAAAATTGTAACATATTTCATTGAAGTTATATTTTACTCTGACTCCATACACACTGTCCTAACATGTTTATGTGTTGAATTGGGGCGTTCCAACCCCCCCCCCCTGTTTATTCATGTCTACTTCTGCCCATTAGCTAGGACTTGTACAGTCACACGACACCAGCAGCACCGGGTGTGTGAAGGCTAGCAGGTGCTTCCTTGCATGAAGCATTTTTTCAGACTGTCTCTGAGGGGAAAGTCATTGGACAATTTAACAAGCTTAAGTTGTCCAATGACAGGAGAAATGCGCTAACTGCTAATTCTGACTCTCGTACTGGCTAGCATCCTGTTGATTGATGAGGGGGAGGGAGGCTGTCTTACCCACCCAGAGAGAGAGAAAGTCCATTTGAGATCTTTTGGACTCCTGGCTTTAGAACCGGGGTGTCATACTCCAGTCCTGGAAGACTGTGGTCCAGCATGTTTTGGTGATTTCCCTGCTCAGAAACACCTGGTTCACCTCACCAGTTAATTGTCAGGTTTAGTGAATGTGTTTGAGGAGGAGAACCATCAAACTGTGCTGGCCCGAGCTTGACACCCCTGCCTTAGAAGATTGGCATCACTGGGGATCAAACTCATATCTCCTAATAAAAGGGCCCGTCTTTGGGCCACTTGGGACCCCAACTTATTATTTTCATTTCCATTTATAATAGTTGTTTACAAACATGCCCCTCCCCTGAGAAAGGGTAGTGTCCTTTGTATTTAAAATACTTAATTGGACCTCAAGGTCCTTGTTGTACCTTTCGAGGGTATATTTGTTTGGATCATGTACTAGTATTTGCCAGGACAGTGCTTTCTTGCTAAGAGTTAGTTTTTTAAGGTTTTAAAAGTTAAAGATTGGTTTTTGGTTGCTTTTGATTGGCCCAACTGATCTACAGACCAGTCACAAGCTTCATGCTATTTCTTTCTGTTGCCTCTCCTTCTTAATTGACTCAACCCTGTTAAATAAATTCAAATTCTTTCACTATTTACCATCAAACACGCATTAAATAAAACGGGCCGGCTCCCATGTCAAACTAATACTGTATCAGCAGATGACATTTAACAGCTTGAAATGGGTGCTTTTTATTATAGATTCATGTTTACCATCACTGTAAATTTGGTCTTTAAAGTTGCATTCGGACAGTATCAAAGTATTACATGCCGACATCCTTCTTGTAGGCATTCAAACCATTTATCATAATAAATTGCATCACAACAACATAATATGCATTCTGAACATATTGTGGATATTATCAGTACTTGAAGAAAACTGACCTACTGCATGTTTCATCACGAGGAGAGCATAACCGGCCGTGTTTAACTGGACTTATTACAGTGGTGGTGGTGGTTTTTTTTTTTTTTTTTTTAAAGAAAAAAAAGTGGGTAGAACCCCCCCCCCCCCTCACACACACACACACACACACACACACACACACACACGTGGCACCAGTTTTTTTTTGTCTGTATTGTGATGTTCTATTTTGGCTACCCCTTCTACAAGCAAACAGAATCAATTTAGTGCACTGACATTACGTGCAAAGTAGTTCTCTATTGATCAAATTGTCATTAACTGATTAGGTTTAATCAGTGGGTTACTCGGTGGGTTAGATTTTTGTGAACCTTGACTAAGGGCAGGGCCATAAAACTATCAAAAATATCCTCCCCAACCTCCACCCTTGTTTGTCCATGAGCTTTTACACAGCCAAAAAAAACACCTAGACATTTCCACCACTCTCTAGTGAATGTTATGCTTACTCTGGGTGACATAAAGCTCTAAACTGGGTCATCATGCCAGCAGGGTCACATGGACCTGTATTTTTACTCATCAGGTTGCTGACTTTCAAGTAATTTTTACAGGCCATGTAGTAAACAACACGTTGGCAGGGATAGCGCATTGTGGAATTTTTTGTTGATCCTCTAATTGCTTTTAGTGAGACAGAGGTCGTCTAAATCATGAGGAATCTCTTGTTAAGAGCCTTCGTTCTGTTTGGATAAAACTCCTGCTAAGTCAGGGTCAGCATATTGTGTTTATATTGAAAGTAGTTTTACTGAGAACGTACTGGGACGCAGGATGTAACTGCAGAAAGGAATGAACTCTGGTAGCCCTCTTTTCAAGAGCTTTCTCATGGCGTCAGTGATGCTGGTGGCTGTGGGAGGTCGGCCCAGCAGGAATTAACAAAGCATTAATTAGGATCGCTTCTCTGTGTCTGCTCTGGGGTCAGTACTCTCTGTTGGCTCTGCTCTGTGACAGCCTCTTGAGCGAATACAGCCTTCTGCTGAACTTTTGACTTCTGTTTGTGTAACGTTTTGAAGTGACCCACCCACTGTAGTTGAATGGAAAAAACATGTCATGACATTTAGTCTGAAGGTTGTGGCATTAGTTTAGCCCTGCATTACTTTTAGTTAATAAGGAAAATAAGCTAAGAGCCATCAGATTACAAAATTATGGACAAAAGTTCAGGCTTCAAGATAGCTGCCTCTACTGTTATTCAGTATGCAAATTCGTAAAGATAACAGCATAAGCAAGTGCATGTGAGATTACTTAACAACTCAACTTGGCTTGAGGCAGGTGTGTGATGATTTAGGCATGCAGTTGATGTTAATTTATGGCGTATAAGCTTCCGTTTTGTGGTAGTAAATTCTGGAGTGATTAATAATAAATTAGTTTTTATTAATGGAAGTGTTCTTTTAAAGCACCTATGTCAAGGAAAACCAAATTGTCCTTGCTTTTTTAAAATAAGAGATGGATATAGTGTGCTTTCAGATGTTGCTTCATTAGATTTAAATGTTCGTACATACAGGGCAACTTTCTTAATGATCAAGCGACGCATGGCTAATGAAGCAAAATCTGGCAGGAATTCGTTCAGTAAGGTATAAAGGACAAAACGAAGAATACAAACAATGTTTGTCTTCTGCTCTGCAGCTAGTGCCCAGCGCCCGGTCTCTCTGTCTCTGCCTGTGTCGGGGTCAGAACTGTGGACGACACGAGGGGACGGCGAGGTCAAGCTTCGGATGGGGGACTCGGGCCCGGCGGCTGAACCTCCCGCCACCGTGCACCAGGCCTTCACCCACGCAGTGGAGAATTTTGGCAGTTACACGGCGCTCGGCTGGAAGGATGGAGATCAGTGGAAAAAGCTCAACTACAGCGAGTACTACCAGTCCTGCCGCACCGCCGCCAAGAGCTTCCTGAAAGTGAGTCCACAGACTGTTTGCTCTGGCAGGCTGTTCAGATTACAATAACAGATACAGAATATCGAAAATCCATTAAAAAAATGTGTGCATATGTTATATATCAGCCTACCAGAGGCTCCTGGTGCCTGAAGCCTCCTTCTGTAGCTTTGCAGCCTGAGGTTTTGCACCTATTTATGAAACCTGATTAGTATCAGGCAAACTGCATCCTTATACCATTACAAAAGTGCCTCAAATTGAATAGACTTCGTTAGTAATCTCAGTAGTTTTCGGCTTCTAATGCTGACTCACATACTGTCCGTCTCCTAGCTAAACAAGCCTGAATCTTGAACTCTAGGTACTTTAGTCCATTTTTATGTATATATCAAATAGCTTTGTGCCAATAATTGATTATATTAAATACTGCAGTAATTTAAATATGTGCAGATATTATAGAAAATATTTTTGTTTCTTTCTCTTTCACAATCCATTTAGTATGACACCTTGGACAAAACTATGTCAGCTAGTTAAAACCAGCTTGAATTGTTATGCTTTTGTCTATATATAATATCTAAATTATTACAATTTAGATATGTGAGTATATTATAAATAGGATTATCTTTTATTTCTCTTTAACATCACAAGCATGTTTTTTTTTTTCTCTGTTTTCCCTTGTTTTTATTTAGTCATCCCCTTTATACAATCTAATCTATCGTTATATTGTTTTTGATTTCTGATGATAAAGGACAGAAGAGACTTTATCCTCTTATTCCAAATGACAAGATCTTGTGGACGATCTTATCACTGACTAAGCGAACCGTGTTTAACAGCATGTCATGAATGTGTTTATATCTCATTATAAAGCGGTGCTGACTGCACTGATACTTTAACCACCTAGATAAGACGAGGGTTTGTATCTCAGCAGGGAGGTTTAATGACACATTTGGCTGATAGTTTTTAGATAGTTACGGTTTTAGTATATCAGCAGCAGATGTGGATTACTGAGGTATTTAATTGGTGTCAGTAATGTAGGCAATGGTGATACAAACACGTTTCATATTACACCTTGTTTGCTGAAAACATGTCGTATAAATTTCAGAAGAATTACTTAAATACAGCACATCCACGTTTAGGATTTGTTTACAAATATAACTCGCAGGTTTTGCTGGCCATGGGAAAAAATGGTCATGCAGACTAATTCTTGTTCTAACAAAAGCTTTTTCAGAAAACCATTCATAATAGAGGCAGAAAGTGGTTTCACAGTCTTAAATATGCCTTTAATAATCAGAATCTTATTTGGTCATGCAAGACCTGTGACACCACAATCAGCATTTGCAGGCTAAGACAGTGATGTGCCTCTTTTTATGTTCTGCTACAATGCTGCGTATTGCAGCAGTAATTCTTGGAATTTTTTTTTTTTTGTCCAGCCTTTTGAATAACACCATTGCAAGGTGCGGTGTTGGCTCACAGCTGGTCACATGATACAAAATTGCCTTGTATGTTGCGGTATAAATTTTGAGGAAACAGAACAACTGTTGCGCTTTTGCGTTCATTTCCGTAAATTATATTTGTAGCAGATGAGCAGATTGAGAACTTTCTTTAGAGCCTTGTTGGTTTCTCTGACCTTCCACCACATCTTAAGCTCGTCTGTCTCAGTGAGCTGAACCTCGTAAGTGGCCACGGTGACCTACAGGGGAACAGAATGTCAAACATCGCAGGAACGTGCTGCTGCAGGCTGGCTCCAGTTGCAGGTTTTGTTCAGTGTTTATTGTGAAACCGTGCAGTCGTGTGCTTCAACCCTCCAAAACCCCCCTGAGGACACAAATCCGAACAGCGCTGCAGGCCCAGAGGGAACCCACAGAAGGGGGTCTGTGCGCGCGTGTGTACGCGTAAGCGTGTATGTCAGAAAGGGCTTTAGGATGTTTGCAGCCTGTGACTTTTTTCACTTGGCTAGTTCAGATGTCACTCCTGTGTAAGAAAAGCTGCCTTACTTTACAATGAGCCGCCAGTTTATTAGGTACACTTGCCTTGCACACGATTTACTCTTTATGGCCATTATATCTAGCATACAGATGCACTTTGTAGGTTTATGGGTTCAAACTGTGTCCCGTTGTTGCCATCCCCTCCCCAACCCTGTCCACCAATGGATAGGATGCAAAAATGCTCTGTCCTGTCAGTGTCTCTGCCATGCTGTAAAAGCCATCCATCCAGCCATTATCTGCACTGCTTATCCTTAGCCAAGGTCACAGGAGGGCTGGAACCAATCTCAGTGGTCATAGTATATCCTGTGATGGATTGGTGACTTGTCCAAGGTGTTTCTCCTCCCTCCGCCCTATCAGTCACCTAAGAATCAATCAGCTAAATAATATCTGGTCCGTGACGCTCCTATGATGATCCCTTTCCACCGATGGGTGGGGTAGAGGGGGCTGATAAATTGTGCATGGACAGAGGGTTCACAGCCAGTAACTGTAAACCTACAAAGTGTACATACATGGTAGATGTTTCTGATAAAGTGACCGGTGATTGTAGATACAAGGAGCTTATTCTAGTATACTGAGTGTATCTCACGTGTACTTTCCTTTGTAGTTTGTTTGAAATAATCTGCGACATATTAGGGATCTGCAGTTGTGGCAGAGCTGAACATCATGCATTAATATTTTGTTTCCTGTATTTAAGTATGTGTAGCCTTGTATTTGTTATTTTATAGGGATGGAAGGTCCTCATAAATCATTATCACTTGGATAATTAACTCACAATATGCCTCTATGCTATTGTGGACACAGTGATATCGATAGCACTTAAGAACAGAGCATAATTTTTCTTATTTAATTTGATTTTGTGCAGTGTGTGAAAGACAAATCAATGTACTTGAATGTGTAAATTTGGCACCACTGTCTCTTTTTGTCCATCATATCCTATCAGATGTCAGACAAATAGGCATATCTTGTATTGTGATACTAGTTATCCACTAAGTGTTGTATTGTTCAGCTACAGAATTGCATATTATAGTGGAAGTTGTCCTGAAATAGCTTTACTGAATGTGCGTGCCTGTGTGTCAGTCAGCAAAGAACCCTGAAGCAGTTGGAGAAGTTATCAATAGTCAAATAGGTTTATCGTCATTTCCACCACCTACACAAAACAGACCTCCAGAACCCTGGTACAGCACAAGACTACACAAGTGTGGATAGAACAACATGGAGTGCAAAAATAACCTGCAAAACTCAAGAGCAAACAATACAATGTAACAGAACAGGGCAGAGTACAGCAGAGAAACGGTGTAAATAAAATAATCAGGTAGCGTATTGAGAAACTATGCAAAAACATGAAGATTTATGAGAAGGAATAACAATATTGTGTAAAAATGACCAAATGATGGCAGCAACAATATAATATGTTAGTGTTTTTGTAAGGCAGTGGAACGAGGGAGTTTGTGGGGAGGTCGTGTTTGAGCGTGATTCTTGTTTATGTGGTAATAGTTTAGGTGTGTATGTGCATGTGTGTTTGGGAGAGAGAAACTATTCAGTTCAGGAGTGTGTCTGGGAGGGGGCAGTCATCGGTCATGTTCTGCAAAGGTGTGTGTTTGTGGATGTGTGTGTTTATAGATATATACCCTAATATTGTGTTCTTATGTGTTTCCACAGCTCGGGCTGGAACGTTGCTGTGGAGTCGGCATCCTGGGCTTCAACTCTGCTGAATGGTTAATTGCTGATATTGGAGCCATTTTTGCTGGGTATGTATGTGTGTATGTGTGTCATCTGTGTGAGAAGTTTCCCTTTTGCCCTTGTGTTCAGTTTACAGCCCTGTGACTTACATTACAGTAATGACACACACCCCCTTATTACTGATACCAAAACACATGCATTGTTTACCACACAACTTTCACAGAAGCTTCCTACTGACATTACTCAGGTAACACGGCGTCTAGTGTGTATGTATTCATGTATATATCATAGTTATTCAATTCACTCAGAGAAACAAAAAGCAATCCCTTCTAAGTCCTTGTCAGCACTAATAGACATGACATTGTTTGGATTGCTTGGCTTTTTTATATTGGCTGGAAGCTTTTCTTACACCAAATAAATTCGAATCAGTTGTTGGTACAACAACCTGAACATGTCATGTGTCTAAAAATTCCCACTGAAAATTCCCACTGATAGCAGTTTATGTTGATGTGCTCATAGGCAAGGCACTTAAGATTGCAAAAAAAACCCAAACATATATATATACACACACACACACACACACACACACACACACCACTGTGCAAAAGTCTCAGGCACCTGGGAAAATTATGCCTAACCATTTCCAGACCTCTTTTCTCATGGAAGTCGAATATTCATTTTAACTACAATCAAATACCTGGTTTGGCTCGTTTTACTTCATTAGATTAAATTCGGTGCTGCTTATGGAATTTTATAAATC
>JBBJLS010071369.1:0-11158 GCA_037577275.1 Bryconaethiops microstoma | reverse complement strand
TAAAAAAAATCTATATGTATTTTATATAAATATACATATATTGACATTAATCAGTTATATATATTCTACACTTCATTTTTTTCTTTTATTTTCAGTGATGTTGTGGTGGTGACAGACACTTTAATAAATGAATAAATTGTTCATAAAAAATAAGCGAATTTAGGGCGTCATTAAAATGTCTTCATGTCAATAGCATGGATGATAGTTAACTCAAAAAATGTTATGCAATGTAAATTCTACGCAATAAAACTTCAACCTTATTGCTTAGATTATTGTTAGTGAAGACACCTGCTTAAAAAGGTTTCCATCTTGTTCTCAAGATAATTTATACATTTTTGAAAGGTTGAATGCATGTTTTCTGAGACTGAAATATGATAAAAGTTTTTAAAAAACATAACAAAGTTTCATTTTTAAGACTCACAATGGCTAAAGGGCTCCCCAACATATGAAATCATGCACATAATTAGCAACAGTTTAAGTGTGCCTTAACAGTTAAAGTGTGAATTGTGAAGCATTTTTCTCATAAAAGAACATTCCATTTTTTCAAAGTCAGGCGATTTTATTTTTTAAAAGGTGAACTCTTTTAGTGCTTTATCTCTTACTGTACAGAATGCTAAAATGACACAATTTACATTGTGAAGGAAACTTTACATCAGAAGGAAAATCATTCTTAAAGTGTATGATAATGTAATAAGTCATGCTGGAGCACTTCTTAATACTTTGTATGTTATTTAAATTTTGACACAGTGTAAAGGGTGGCTGGCATGCAAGGTTTTATTGCAACACCGACAACACAGTAATATAATACAAGGGGTAAAAATATTAATGGCAAAAGGCATACTGAATAATGGTGCAATAGTACAAATCAAAGCAAGTTAATATTCACAAGGCACATGACTAATTTATAGAAAAACAGCCTCCACCTTCACCGTGTAGCATGTTATTATGCATAAATGAATTTTGCTTTTGAGCGTTGTCAGAACCATTCCATTCCCAAACCCTACCCATCCCATCCCTGTTCTCAATCTAGTTCTACTTGTTAAGGTATTTGGCCACTGAGTGGTAGGCCAGAAGGATCTCAGAGTCGTTGGGACATGTGTAGCGGAACTCGTCCTGCTGGTAAGCTTTCTCCAGGTACTTAGTCAGACCTGTGAGCGCTGCAGGGATCTCAAACTCACGATATTTCCTACATACAACCTGAGGAGAGAAAGGGAAGGTGTAAACAACAGTTTAACACAACAGACACAGTACAATCCAGCACTAACAGCCTCTACAATGTTGGCTGATCTTCCAGGAACTTGTGCTGAACATTAAATTTGTCAGTGCTAGTGCTTTTTTGACCTTTCATTGTCTGCATCATACTGACCCTGCCGCATTCTATGATAACAGAGGCATAGTGAAAGGGGATGAAAGACATAGGGTGCTTGAGAACCTTGACAATATGTAGCTTGGGGAGAAGATTGCAGTCAGCAAGAGTGAGGGAATCCCCATCTAGATACTGTCTGGTGGACTGGCCCACATCAGGGTTCAGGTCCAGGTCATGTGGAAGTGGGGTTAGCAAGTACTGGTCCAACTTCATCAGGCTCCTCAGAAATTTCTTTTCCAGCACTAGAAATATATACAATGGAGGGGTGTTGGCAAATGAAGGCATGTGACACATGATTGATGCAAGCTGATACAAGACGCAAAATGGGCCTCACTGTCGTTGAGTCCAGGGTTTGGGTTTTTGATGTAAGCAGAGAACTTATGGAAAATATCATCTCCAGCACGATTGGACTCTTTATAGCGACAGCAGAGTTTGGGATATCTGTAAAAACAAAAGCGGATCATGCAAACTTATAATGCGTAATGTAAAAGTTGGTCAAATTACATGCTTTCTTGATTTTCTTATAGTAAACCTGGACACATTTCCTACTTTAGGGCACATTTGCAGGAAAAAACGCCAAAATGAAAAACCCACCAAACTCTTTCATGCATTTTGGTATCTCTCCTTCTCGTATTTTCCATTTTCTGATTTCGTCATTTGTGTGTGTGTTGAGGGAGGGGTTGGGGGTGGGGGTCCACCTTCTACCTGACAGATAAAAAGCTAAACCATGATTTTCGGTGTTTGATTTTAAGTTTACTGACGGATACAGTGAAAAAACCCAAAAGACAAAGTAATTTATGCAGGTCCCACAAGCCAAAAAATCTACAACTTCCATGAGCTCACTTAAACCCTCTGGGAAATTAAAAGAACAGTGTTTTTAGCTTGACACTAACAAACAGGGAAATCCACAGTGGTGCTAATAGAAATTAGAATTATGCATGTGGTGATTTTTAATATGAATCCACACTGTTGGAGCATCTCATGTGAGAAGGCAAGTTGATTTCACAGTTCATGAATATGCAATATAAGGAGAATTCTTTGCAGTCAGTGGGTGCAATCTATGATGTGTATTATAATATCAAATAATGTGGTTCCAAAAAGGTGGCTGGAGGCAGTGTGATAATATTCTAAAAACTCCAGAGGTAATTGTCTTTAAGACAATCACAGACTTATGTTGCACCATTAAAGAGGATCCCTCATCAGGATCAAAATGGACAAAATATGCAAACTGACCTGGAGTGCATAGATCTGAATCAGTACTGTCTGAAGGCATTGAGTTTAAAGTGATATTAACCAGAAATGTAGAACATGTTTCGGGTTTATAATAAAATATATTTTGCACAATAACAAAAGTTCTAAGAAATGTAAGAGTACGATACATCAGATTCCAGCAGTACTCACTGTGGGGGTGCCAGGGTCTCCTCCAGAAATTCCTCTATCTTGTTAGTGTCAGTGCGCACATCTCCATTATAGATCAGGAAAGGGGGTTGAGAACCTGGAGCTAGGTCCTTCAGAACCTCTGGAGCTCTACAGAATAAAACCACAACAATCAAAAGGTGAGGAAATGATCTTGTACACTCATGTCACCATAAATCCATGAGACTTTAAAGAAAATTGTGTTTAACATGGATCACTTAATTACTCAAGATTGGTTCATCTATGTCTCTCACCTCTTCATGTCCACAGTAGTGAGGGTGAAATGAACCCCCTTCAGCCAGAGGATCATGAAGAGCCGCTGACAGAATGGACAGTTGCCAACCCCTTCCCCATCGTCACTTGCCTTTGAGCAGAAAATGGGATTTAATAAGGTCAAGCCGTGTTTGAATATTCACTGAGAAAAAAAACAGACCTAAATTCAAAGATTCAAAAATTAAAAATACAGATGTGTGCATGTGGCAATTATGTCATTACTTAAAAATATTTTTGTTGTCTTATGTAAATATATGAATGACTTTAAAAAACATCTTAAAGAAATGGTTCTCAGAAAAATCAATTTGGCAGTTCCCAAACACATCCATTAAAGTGTTAATTAACACCTAAATTGAAACGTGTGTTTGAGTAAGGAAATCACCCATTTGTGCTGGACAAGAGCCCTACAGAGTTGGAATACAACACTTTCCTTGCATTTTAGCTACATTAGCTCATAGCTCCAGTTTACCAAACAACTCAAGCACAGTTTAGACACCAAACATGTTTTCACCAAAGTTGGAATAAGGAACAAAGTGTTTACGTTGAACCGGAGTCACTTTTTCCATTAAATGGGTGTGACCAATGTATGACTGCAAGTATTTAGGGTTATTCCTGATTTTAAATTTTTTTTTCACATGACTCAAACACAGTCATCACAAACACAAATGGAGAAGTTATCAGTAGGATGATATGACTGGAAGTGCCAGGAAGTGCAAGTACATACACCGAAAGCCAGGGCACAGGACAAGCCAAATTGAAGTCTTTAAACTTCTTGTTAAAAAGAGTTACATGCAGCTATGCATTGCAGGTTGTTCATAAACACACAGAAATCTTCAGGAGCAATCTGATACATGAGTCAACAAGGCATGACTGTAACGCTGAAACAACAAGGACATGATTGTGTTCCAAACTATATTGAATTCAAATGTTGATTAGAAATCCAAAGCGTTAATCACTGACCTTGATGAAGAGTTCAATCTTTGGTGCCTCTGCCATCTCTCAGGTACTTCAGTTGTCAAATGTCAAGCTCCTTTAGTGACCAACCCAATGACAATGTTTACATCACTTTGTTCAAAAGGTGTGGATTGCCAGTTATGTTCAGTTGCTGAGTAGTCCTTCAGGATCAGGGGGCCCAAATCCCAAGTAGAGCTTCTTGTTCAAAACAGATTTTGCTGTTGGTCACTTCTTTCTCTCCTTTTATCTTTCTTTCTTGACAGTTTCTGTCTGTGTCTTGTAGCTCAATCACCACACCCCATGAATCTTGAGCGTTCAGAATACCTGCCCACTGGACCAACCTGTCCTACCTGTCTCTTCTCTCAATTTCTCAGACTAGTCTCTGACATATTTGAAGACTTAACAGTACTCCTGCTGTTTCACTCCCAGCCGTCACCACTATCCACTCACTGACATGATTAGACCATAGTGTGTGCCTAACTGTTAGTGATGCAAGTCCTAACCCGTTTAAGATTTTGCATTTCTTACAGTGTGGCTTTTGAATTTACCAACTGCAAGCAAGTGCACTACAGTTCACCTTAGGAAGGCTGACAGAGACTGTAACTAGATACAAATAGTCCCAAACTGCAGCAAAACATTATCAAATATTGACTGTCACTGTAAGACATAATTTAGAATCAAAGACTCCAGCAATAACTTTGTTCCCAGGTGATCATCCCCGCTTGTGTAAATTCTGAAAAGAACAAAATAAACTATTTAATAGGTAGGCCGCAATGTCCACCGCTTGAGTCTGGTTTGGTTCCTTTGATTCTAAAAACTGTGGCAGTCCCTCTAGTTCTAAAGAAAACAATGCGTACCCCTAATGAAAACTGTAACCATAGACCAGTTTCTAATCTCCCAAATATGTCAAACTGCTGAATAGAAAGAGTACTTATCTCTTAACTACAAAATGATCTTACCAGCATCATTCTTTCTTAACCTTTCCAGTCAGGTTTCTAAATGTGCTCTTGTGAAAGTCACTAAATATTCACCCCTCTTTGCTGACCATGGTGCCCTTATTGTTTTGAATATTTTACATTATCTTTCTGGTAATCTCACTTTTACATGAACATAAATTCCCTAGTATCCTATCACACAAGTTCTTTTCACCAGTAATGAAACATGGCTCAACCTTGACTCCCTTGTGCATGCTTGCATAACCTCATGCTTAAATTACAGATGTAACATTTATATTAGCATTCCTGGTCAAACACAAAACAGACTTTAAATTTTAAAAGTCCAGTCACTAGAGTGCTTACTCTGTATCAGGCATTTACCTGATCTTTGTTGATTATGGTGCTTTCCTGTTTCACAACAAATTGAAGTTACACTTTTCATAGTTGTATTGCATGACAAAGGCCTCCTGCCTTATCTCCCAGATCATATGAGGACCAGACCTGGTTTAGGATGGGATCAGAGACTAAGTCTACTTCATGACAAGTTGGGGTGGAGTCCAAATCATGAATACGGCCAGAAGCAAAGCCCAGATCAGGGTGAGGATTAAGAACCCGGTCAGCAGAAGAGGCCAGGGCCACATAGTCGGTTATGGAGGCTGGCTAAGCCGGGAGGTTGGAAGCTACCTGTATAGAAGTCTGGGAAGCTGCTTGAGTTGGAAAACTCCAACTGCAACTCCACCCTGGTTCTGTCCTATCTTCAGCCCAATCACCTGCAGTTAGTCCTTTTTCACTTTAATAAAAACTTTTCTCCAAAACAATAGATGTTTTTGATTTTTGATCAGTGGCAGGCGTGCTGATTATTGAATGGGGACAGAACAAGCCTCTCTATAAACTGATGACTCAAATCACAAAAGCCAGTGTGATTTGCCAGTGCGTGAATTACTACTGAATTAATACAAAGCAACACTGAAGAGAACGACCCTTCTATTGTCGTTGATAACAGGATGTGAAACATACCCACAGGAATACACTCAAAACAAAACTTAAACATTTAGATGCCAAGGTGTGATTGACAATGAAACTGTTGACACTGTGAAATGAAGCATGTAGATACTTTGTATTTAGAACATCTAAGGTACATCTCAGCTGTACTGTCATGTGACCAACTTCTTTATATTTATAGGCTAAAGGGTAAAGTTATGATAAAGTGCCAAGCATGAGGAGCTTCCTGTCGCTAAACTTAGTCTAAATATATGTGCAAAGTGGTTAACACAAGAATAACCTCAGAATTTGTCTCCATGGAAAGAAATAAAAAAGCAAAGAAGTATAATTGATCACATGCTCCTTTGAGTTTGAGGTTACATTTTGAAATTATTTCTGAAAGGTATACAGCTTTTACAGCTACATAAGATTCCTTATGTACATTACTAAATCTACTGCTCAGAGAAATCTACGAGTCTTCTTGAAATTTTTAACAAATCTGCATTCCTTAGTTTTGTTGTCTTAAAGTTTTGGAAGAAAATTATTCTGTAATTCTTAAAGTTGATGTGCTGGAAACAGGAAAAAGGATCTGAAAGACTTTGACAAGGGCCAGATTGCCATGGCTAGATGGCCGCACTAGAATATCCAGGTCTTGTGAGGTGTTCTCGGTATGCAGTGGTTAGTACCTACTAAGTGGTCTGAGGAAGGAGTATTGGTGAACCAGTGACGGGGTCATGGATGCCCAGTGCTCAGTGCTGCATGTAAGGCTAGAACATCTGGTGCAGTCACACAGAAAATCTACTATAGCACAAGTTGCAGCAAAAGCTAATGCTGATTATGACAGAAAGATATCAGGCAGTGTATCACAACTTGCTACATATGGGGCTGCGTAGACACAGATCAGTCAGAGTGCCCATGCTGACTCTTGTGTCACTTAACCTGGGGAACAGATGGCACCAGGATGCACGTTGGGAAGAGGGAAAACCAGCGCAACAGTCTTAATTGTTTTGAAGGGCAGTTTTACATCAGGAAACCTTAGGTTCTGGCATTCATGTGAATGTTACTTTAACATGTACCACCTACTTAAACATTGTTACAAAGAATCTACTGCTATTAGTGTTATTAGTGATTCACTAATCTTTGAAAGACTACAAACACTCAGTGCCACACTTCCAGCAAGTTTATATATATAAAAAAAAACATTTAGTAAGACAAGTCAGATCTCAACAGGTGCTGCTCACTATTCTTAGTACAACTTCCTTTAACCACATCATGGCACCCCATGCAGAAGTTGGGTTGTGAAACACCACATGCACACTTTCTCACACACACAGACACACATACAGGAAGTGGGTTGTTTCATTTTAAATCCAACCCAATGTAGTGTCTGAGCATATTTTCTGAGGGACACATTCTAAGGTTCACTTTTTTTTAATTTTCCAAAATGTACTCAATAGACATCAAAAACATTACAACATTCAAAAATCTTATGTCATGTGTCACTATGTCTGAAGCAGCTGAGGGAATTCTGTGTGTAATGTCAGAACGTTTGGGTAAACCAAGAAGGGAGGAGAAAAAAGGGTGACAACAGGAAACATTTGGATATCTCTCCATCACTGTTGCCTCAATACGTGACATCTCAGCTCCACCTTGTTCCTCTGACTCTGCCTAGCTTCTGCACTTAAGATCAGCATTCAGAACCTCATGAAGCATCTACACACACAGCCTCTGCTATCTCTCCAAGGTAAGATCACTCAAGACTTAAACCTTTGCCTTATCTGCACCAGAAGGCTTTTTTTTTTGTTAATCTCAGTTTGCACACACCTCTTGGCCCTCTTTTCTTTTCAGTTGTTTAAGTCTTCAAATGTTTAAATGTTAACATTTTGACTTTAAGTAAATAATCATGTGATTAATATCAAAGACTAACAAAGTAGTAATTTCTGTAGAGACTAGTTAAGAATAATTGTCATTTCCTTTTTGAAACCTTCCTGTCTTCTAGAGTGTCACTACTTTAAAGAGGGTGTGAAAGGTATTATTTTAAAAATTTGTTAGAAAATCTCTGTTCATAATCTGTCCACTAGTCCCTGCATGCAGGCAAAGCTCAAAAGCATGATAAAACTTGGTTGGACAATATGACAATATGTTATTATAGTTATGATAATTTACATCACAATATGCTTCCCTTGGTACATCATGCCACATGACTCATCATATGGTCTTTCTTAAGAGTTTTATACTCATTTTTAGTATCAAGGACATTACATTAGGAATGAAGTGTTAAACACATTCAATGTGCAAACATTCTGAAATTCAGCACTTCAAATTACTATAATTAAATTCATGCAAACATGTTAAAATTTCAATCTCTCTCACTAGAACAACTCAGAATTAATATGCACAATGATATTGTTATTGACATCTTTAACTTCTTCATCTCTAATCTAATTACTCACGGTGTGGCTTTTAGTCAACATCTAGATTGCCTTACTTCCAATTTGTGAAAGAAAATGTGAAACATGGTTGTACCTTGCAGTTGTACTATGATGCTGTATTATTAACTCTGTATTTCCTGTTCAGGAGAACATGGCAAGTGTGTATAATTATTCAGTCTGTGTGACTATACATCAGCCAGCATTAATATTAAAACCACTTGCATAACGTTGTGGGGTCCCATTCATTCCACCAAAACAGTTCTGACGTGTGGCATGGGACATGGATTCCATAAGATCTCTGAAGGTGTGCTGTGGTGTGTGGCATTAAGATCTTAGCAACAGATTTTTTAACAACTAGACTATCAGCTGCCGGCTGTGGAAGGATGGGGCCAGGCCTCTGATGCATGTGTATCATTTACCTGGGGAAGAAATAGCACAAGAATGCAATTTGGAAAGAAGGCACAGGGAAGCAGTGTGATACTCTGGGCAATGTTCTTCAGGGAAATCATCTTACTTTGACATGCACCACCTAAACTCTTATCGTAGCAGCTTTCCCTAATGGCAGTCTAGTCCTTCAGCAGGATAATGCATCCTCCCACACTACAGAAATTGTTTAGGAGTGGTTCAAGGAACATGCCAAAGGAGATCAAGGTGTTGACTTTGTCTCTAAATTGCTCAATCCAGCGAGCATCTGTGGGATGTGCTGAACAAACCAGTCTAATTTATGGAAGCCCCACCTAGCAAATTACAGAACTTACGGCATTCGCCCTGCAATCAGAAAGTCATGGGTTCAATTCCCAAGACTGCTAGTGGCACTTCTGAGGAACCCTTGAGCAAGGTACCATCCCCACACACTGCTCCCCAGGCTTTGCATCACTTGATGAATGGGTTAAATGCAGAACTTTGTGCTGTTCACATATGACAGAACGGGCACTTTACACCTTCTTCAGGTGCCCATAGTAGACACTTTCAGTGGTGGACAGTGGTCAGTATGAGCACTCCGACTGGTCTGAAATCCATACACAGCAAGCTGTGTTCATATCCAGTATCAACTGTTTCAGCATTTTGTGTGACAATCTTTCTTCTATGAGATCAAACCCGACAGACTTGCCTTTGCTTCCCATGTGCATAAGTGAGCCTTGAGGTTCTATGAACTTGTCACTGGTTCACCATCTGTATTTTCAGAGATACTCTGACCCAGATATTTAGCCATTACAATTCGGTCCATGTCAGTGTTGCTCAAATCCTTGTGTTTGCCCATTTTTAAAGATCTTCAATATTATTCACTTCACTTCTCAGAGGTTTTAATGTTGTGGCTGATCGATATGTAAGCTTACACATAGTCTATACATGTACAGACACAGACCTTTACAAACAAACTATGCTGACCAAACTACACCTCTCCTACATCTGATTCTGTGGTAAATTTTATCCCACAGATAGGTGTTATTGACTGATATCTACGAATGAAGAAGTTGATTAACTTGGTCATGGGGCCCTGAAATCCAAAAGCTAGTCAGCTAGGACAGGTTGTTGTAGTTCATCATTTTTCCAAGCTCACAAAATCTGCCCGAGTAAAATCATATAATGCACATAGACAGATATAAGGTATATACGGCAAAAGAGATGTACAAAGTAAATAATATCTGATTTTTTAAATATTAGACTGAGTATTTTACAGCCTACACCAGGGGTCATCACCTTCAGTCCTGGATGGCCTAGTTTAGTGACTAACAAGGTTTCGGAACTCATGATGCAGTATCTTCTAGAAGATCTGGCATGGATAGGCAATCCAACAGTTCACTCTGGGTCACAACAGTTGAATGAATTTTCCTTTTCCTGGATTTTGTTTGAGCTGCAGCTGCAGAAAGAGATGAGAGAGGAAGCTCTGTGATTTTAATCGAGCTGAAATCTGCAATGTTTGTCATTTTTACATGTTTGCCAAGTTTTCATCCTGAAGCAAATTAATTTCTACAATTTGCTGAACTCAAAGCAGCTCCTTTTTGATATTCAACCTCACAGTGATACAATAACCTGGTAACAGACAATACCATCCCAAGGTTAACTGCTAAAACTGAGCAATACTTTATCTTTGAGTTTATGCCACAACTATTCCGTTTGACTGCAATATTTGCTCACTTGGGAGCTGATGAAATGCCATGTATCTTTGGCACTGATAGTCTAACAAAGTACACTAATGCACATACAGAAGTATGTTTAAAACGTAAAATGTAAAGCTGTCTGATGAGGAGAAGGCTATAGATAATGAGGAATGCTGCTTGTAATTTAACTAATGCTAACTGTTGTATTGTTACACTGTCAGGGGTGCTTGTCATCTTCAGCAAATGGTCTTTTATTCTATCCTTATGTGAGAGCATGTTGTAATTTCTTCAGGAGCCAATATTGTTCATCCTTTAATCCTATAAGTACCTTTCACATGGCAATGCCATTTCTGTTTTTTTAGTCAGCATTTGGCAATGGTAAGCTGAATAAACCCACTTCACGAGCCTAATACTATTTTATGTGGCCCTCATTGCTGTTTGTTGTTCTTGATCTGTTAGATGCTAAAAACTAAACAAAATAAAACAAAACACATACACACACACATGCATATATACAACTTCGGAAAACAATAAGAGATCACTGCAATTTATTTTTAAATCAGCATCTCTGTGAGTATGACAAACATTCCTTACTAGTGTCTGATAAATTCCTACACAAGCGCCTCATTCTGCTTTATGAGGTACTGATTACTGATCACCTGAATCAAATCTTATTTAATGAGGAAAAGTATAAAAACA
>JBBJLS010071368.1:0-11160 GCA_037577275.1 Bryconaethiops microstoma | reverse complement strand
TGGACCTTTCATCAGGTGCCAAGCAACCCAGCTAACAAGATAACTCAGCTCAGGTGTTTACCTGAGCTGACTAGGCACCTGATGACACACACACACACACATACCTACCACGTGCCCAGAGCTGTGACCTAGTACTCAGGGGAGGAGCTATGTTGGGGGTGCAACCGAGGGGCACTAGATCTGACAACCTACACCATGCTTTATTGAGGGATTATGTGATTGTGAGCACTGTTGCCTTTTTGCACTCTCAAAATGTAATTACTTTTTTTCCCAAAATTGGCTTTGTTCTGGTTTCCTTCCATAAAGTCTAGTTTCATCAATTGTCCCGGCTGTTCAGGACTCACTGACATTTAGTTGATTACCTTCTCTGAGAAAGGCTGCGGCTGTGTCATAATCTTTCCACTTTTTATTAATGGATTTAATGTATTGATTGATAATTCTCTAGAATCTGTGGACTCTGTTTGTTTTCTACTGTATTTTAATAATGGGATCATACAACACTCTAATTGTAAGAGAATACACTCAACTAATCATGTGTTTTGTAATGGTAACTGGTTGTATTAGCAGGGTAACTGGGCCTTTTTATTTGAAAAAAGTGTAGCACATTTATTGGTCAATGATACTAGAATCCTGATTATTAGCAATAACAAATTTAAGCACCACAATTTTACATCTGCTGTCAGCTTTGCCCCTCATAACTCAGGACAGACTGCTTCAATAGTATAATGTGACATATTTCAGCTTTCTGAAAAACACAGAAACAGTTTGGTTAGATCAAACTAACATAAACATACAAATAATATTAACAGTCAAATAACACCATAATTTACAGTACTTTCCCACATAAACTAGAATTATTTGCAGGGGTTGACAAAAGTGGTGTGGACATAAGATGTGGACTTTTAAGTTGAAGTTCTGTGTACACCGGGTTTAAGTTTAAAGTTCATTAGTTACATCTGATGGGTGTTTATGTTTAAGTGAGATTTGGTTTACATTGGTTTCTGTGTTTAGTTCATGTGTGTTTAAGTCTGTTTGTATGAGAACTTAGTTGTCGGTCCACTGACTTCATGCTTCGTTTTGTAGTCACTTGTCCTACCTCAGGTTTTGTTTGTATTTAGGCCCTCGTGCATTTTTGTTTTCAAAATAAAGAATAGTTTCAAAATAAAGAAAAGTTATTGAAGTCTGTGTCTTCACCTCCCTTCACTGCCCGGAGACAGGCCTCATTATGACAGAAATGAATCTTGAAAAATGTTGTTTCAAATGATTTTTGAAAAAAAAAATTGTTCACAGAACCCCTGCAGATTCAGGGAAACCACGTTTTTTTTATTTGTACTAAATTATTAAGTGAAATAAAATTAACTAATTTTGTAAAATAAATATTAAGTTAAATTCAGCAAATTTTCCACATAAAACATAACTATAAATTTTTTGTACTGTCAAGAGACACAAAGCAACCTTATATTGGCTGCTGCCCTGTGATGCATCTCTGGCAGCTGCAGTCCAGAATTCCCCCATCAGAACAGTTTCTCCCGTGGAGCGCCTCGAGTGTTTCTCTGAGTGTTCTCGTATTTTTCTTTTTTTTCTTCTTAAAGGATTAAACTGAAAAATGGCATATCCTAACTGTCAAGATCTGTTTTCTGGCCTTTTAGCTGGGGGTACTGGACACAAAATAAGTGTTGCCCAACTGGAGTTCTACAAGCCTTTCAGCTGTGTGTGGAGCCTAATCAAGGATGATTTTCTGATGATACTGCTGCCAACAACATAAGGTGACTAACTCATTCCCTCTCGTAAGTATTCAATGCTGTCTTCCAGATCCAGTATTATTCTGTATTCAGTAGTCCTCCTTCTGGAGGTCTAACTTCTGCAAGTTTCTCTTCTGTCTGACAGAAAGCCCCTTCACTACACCTAGCAATTGCACCCGGGGTTAATCAGATTTAGACATGTCATTTTGAGACATATGCCATTTAAAATCTGAAATTTTGTTGCCTAGTGTCACCTGAAATTTAGCAATTCAGATTTCCAAATAGTTTTCCAAAATTTGAGACAAAAGTGGAGTCTCCTCAGGTTTCTGGAGATGACACCTGTCTTCCACTGCTTCTATTGCTGCAGTTAAGGTATGACCAATTTCTGGTTCCACCGAGTGCTCTTAATGCCATTTGCAAGAATCCAGTGTGTCACAAATGAAGTCAACTCTCTGTTCAATTCTAACAAGCTTTAAAAGTCTTTTTCATGAGCCAGCCTGTGGATGTGTAATTTGGCTTTAATTATTTTCATTTTAAATGGATCAACTTGTAATTTGACCATGAGTGCACAAACTTTTGTGCATGTGCGTATGTAAAAATTTAAGTAGGTTAATACACAGTACAATATGACTAATTTTCCTTGAATAAGGCATCTAAAAGTGTTTTTCATGTCCGGTTTTTATAAGATTTAGATGTTCATTGTGTAGGTTGTTTGCATGTTTTTGAATAGCAGTAACTGGAAACGCACTGGATTTAAAATGATTTTTTATATTCTTTTAATTCTTGTTTCTGGGGGATAAATACATATAATATTCATAGTACCTGAAGTTGTAAGAATATCCATGTAAGTAAAAGGCACAGACTCCAAATAACTAAAATATTTGGGGTAAAATGATGGTAAGTTCCAAGACAGTCTGTCTTTTCATTGGTCCTCGGTTCTTGCACTTTAGTATTTATGTTGTTTAGACTTCAGTTTATGTTATTGGTCATTCTGTTACAAACTGGCTATGTATGAACTGTGAAGTGGAGACACAGGCATAAACTTTCATCAGCCCCTTGTTTATCCCACCTACAGCAGGGAGACCGCCTTGTGAGTGAGTACATGGTGGAGTTCCACATCCTGGTAGTCCAAACTTCGTGGAGCAATGCTGCCCTCCTGGTTTCTGTTTTCGTGTTCTGGCCCTCGCGCCTTTTTCTGTTCTGTTCAGTTTATAATAAATCACATCTGATGGAAGTCTGCGTCTGTGTCTCCACTACTCAGTCTGTACATAGCTGGTTTGTGACAGAACGACCAATCTTACAAGGCACAGCAGACTTCATACTAGAGCTCCAATATTGGAGCTCCTTCAAAATCCCAAACTACAGCTCACTATCCATGGGCAGTGTAGGTACCAAGTATTTTAACCACACTCCTGCCTCAATCCAGCCCAGTTTACAACCTGCCTCCTCCACGGGCTCCCGCTCGCCGTCCGTCTTCCCCAGAGACTCCGCCCCCAATTCACGGAGCAACCCAGAGCCAACTGGCTCCACCCATGATCCACAGAGCTCTCTCAAAACAAGAAGCTCCACAGCCAGGAAACCCTCCAGAGCCGAAGAGCTTCATCTCAGAGTCATGAAGCTCCATCCCCGAGCCACAGAGTTCTCCCGGATCAAGAGGCTCCACTCCCGAGCCAGGAAGCTATTCACTCGGCTCCGTATCAACCAGGGCAGCCATTTGTGGTCCAATGTCAGCCATCCCAGGCTCACTCAGCCCAGGCCAGATCAGCTCTTTCCAACCCAGTCCCAGCAATTTCAGCTCTCTTTGTCCCAGTTCCAACCAGATCAGCTCTTTCCATCCCAGTCCCAGCCAGATCAAACCCTTTCAACCCAGTCACTGACAGATCCAGTTCCAGTTTCCTCCACCGATCCAGTTCCAGTTCTTTGTATAGCCCTGACACACTACCCAGACAACACCTCAATTCTAGCCCTCAAATCACTTTCAAGTTTGGACTTAACTCCAGCCATCAATTCAGCTCCCGTACTCAGCCAACACTTAAGACCCTCACCAAGCCCAGTACCGGTTCCAACACCCTCTCCGAGATCAGTGCCAGCTTCTGCACCCACTTCAAGTCCAGTACCAACTCCTGCACTCTCCCTGCAACCAGTACCAGTTCCGACACCCTCTCCGAGGACAGTATCATCACCTGCACCCTGTCCGAGCCCAATTCTTGTAACCGGCCCAAGCCCTGTCCTCAGACTACTCCCTGCACTCAATCCAGCTTCAAACCCAGTTCCTGCACCCGGACTCACATCAATACCTCTTCCCCAAGCTTCACTCACCTTCGTGTCCCCCTGTCAACCTTACATCACCCTAGCACTCTTCAGCCAAGCTCCAGCCGTCCGAGTGTCATTCAGCCCAACTCCAGTTCCTGCCATCCCAGTGTCGCTCAGTCCAACTTCAGGTCGAGTCGTCTCACATTCTCTCAGTCCCACTCAAGGTGTCCCACCATATCTCCTCTCAACCCCAGTTGTCTCACCAACTATCAGCCCTCCTCCAGCCGTCTCAGCATCATTCCATGCGAATCAAGCATCAAAACCGGCACTGAGCCCAGACTCAGCTCCGGCACCGAACCCAGCCTCAGCTCCGGCACCTCTCAGCCCAGGCCCAGCTCCTGCATCTCTCAGTCCAGGTCAAGCCCCAACTCCGACCCTGAGTCCATCACCAGCTCCGACCCTGAGTTCAACCCCAGTCCCTGCACCCGGTCCGGCTCCAGATCCAGTCCCTGCACCCGGTCCAGCTCCAGATCCAGTCCCTGCACCCGGTCCGGCTCCAGATCCAGCCCCAGCACCTGGTCCGGCTTCAGATCCAGTCCCAGCACCCGGTCCAGGCCCAGGTCCAGGTCCAGCTCCAGAACCCGGTCCAGGTCCAGCTCCAGCACATGGTCCAGATCCGGCTCCTACTCCAGTATCCAGTCCAACACTCAGCCCAGCTGCTGCCCTCAGCTCAGCCCCACTCAACATGGCCTCACCGACTCCAGCTCCTGACTCCGGATCCCGCACCGGCTCCCCAGGCTGCAGTCCCCTTGCCAGTTCCCGCGCCGGCTCCCCAGGCTCCGGTCGCTGCACTGGACTTTTGAGCCCCCGTGCCGGCCCCCAATCCGGACTCATCAACTCCTGCTCCAGCTCCTGACCCCGGTGCGGGAACTGGACTCGCTGACTATAGCTCCAGTTCCTGAACCCGGTCTGGTTCCCGCATTGGGCTCGTCGACCTTTTTGGTATTCTTACAATAAAGTACATACTCTCATGGAAGTCCGTGCCTGTGCCTTGCCTTTCTCAATCGGACGTAGATCCGGCATGACACATACCTTCTATTTATACTTGTTGATACTGTTACATTTTGTACACTGATTATATTCTTTTATTCTTTAAGAACGCACAAACCTTTAAGAAAGTATATGTTTTATACTGTTACTCTGTTTACATTGGCTATACTGGTCATACTTTTGGCCAAATTTTTTTTCAATCATTGCACATTTTATTTTACTTGCTAGTCCAGAGCTGCCAGCACCGACCGACCAACTGCTAGTGTTCATCTGTACTTGATGTTCAAACATTGGATATTGGTTGTTCCGCTCCATCTGAGGATGGTTTCCAGACAACGGACTGCAAGACAAATCGAATCAGACGGCAGAAGGCCTGCCAGAACTTGGCTGTGAACAGGGGCCCTCTGTTTGAGACGATGTCCTTGGGAACCCATGCAAATGGACTACGTGTTCTGGCCATCTGACACCGACAGAATGTTGACAAAATCCAGTGCGATCTGCAACCAGGGCTGCTGAGGGACAGAGAAAGGCTGAACATCCCCCAGAGCAGGTTGGTTGGGAGTCTTAGACCTGGTGAACATACCTGGACATACATTTTGACATCATCCATGGTAGGCCACCATGGTGGGCCACTTGACATCTTCAGCCATGTGGCCCCACTGAAGAACTTCTGACCAAAGATAGATGGTGACAAAGAGACATCTAGGGGGATTTCTGCTGGTGGGGGCTCCAAGGTGTGCATCTGGCAACTTCTATTTTTCAGCTCCCATCATAGAGGCGAAACAATCACCTGCAGAGATATAACAGGCGCAGGGTCCGGCCAGGGGGCTTCCACCTCATATTTTCAGGTAAGGGCATCTGCCTTGATGTTCTTTGACCCTGGATGGTATAACAGATGGAAATTGAACTGTTCAAAGAACAGTGCCCACCGTGCCTGTCTCTCAGTGATGCCACTCTTCCAGAGCCCACTTGATGGCCAACAGCTCGCAGTCCCCTAAAGCATATTGCTGTTTAGTGAGGTAAAATTTTCTAGAGAAGAAACTGCAAGGATGTTTCTTGTTTGGACCTCACTGAGAGAGGACCGCTCCTACGCCCACTTCGGATGTGTCCACCTCTACAACGAAAGGTTTCCCTGTTAATGTAGCGTAGTGACTGTGGTGCAGCTCTCAGCACAAAACAAGATGAGGGGGGCTGTGTTTTTACATCAACACCGACTGGTGCAAGAATGCTGTGCTGATATCAAGCTACTGCTCACTGCTGCTGGATTTTGTGGCGATTAGATACAGGCCATTTTATTTACCATGGGAATTCACCACCAATCTTATACAACACACTACCTGAACTGTACAGAGCCATCACTGAGCTCCAAAACACACATCCTGATGGACTGTTTATAGTCGCCAGAGATTTTAATCACGCAAATCTCAAGGCAGTTCTACCTAAATTCTACCAGTATGTGGACTTTGTGATGAGGGGGGCAAACATGCTGAACTGCGTTTTGAGCACATTGACAAGTTCAGGGAGGCTGCAACCTACAGTGACTCTACCAACTTGGAGAAGTACACAGTGTCGGTCACTGATGATGTCGCTGTCCCTTAGATCATCACCACATGCCCCAATCAGAAGCCATGGATGACTGCAGAGGTTTGCTCACTGCTGAGTACCCGAGATACTTCAGTTCAGGTGACAAGGCTGCCCTGAGAACAGCAACATGCACAGAAAATCCACAGTCACATACAGGATACTGGGGATATATGGCATGTGTGCCATGTGGCAGTCATCCAGGCCATCACCAACTACAGGCCATCTCTGCCAGCCTGTGAATGTGATGCCTCCCTTCCAGATGCACTTATCAACTTCAATACATCATTTGGAGCACAAAACAACAGGGTAGCGAGGAAGACCATTCACCTCCAAATGACCAGGTGCTCTGTATGTCTGTGGCTGACGAAAACTCTGCTTTAGAGTCAACCCACGGAAAGCTGCTGGACCAGACAATATTCCTGGTTGTATGCCCAGAGGATATGCAGAATAGCTAGCAGACATCTTCAATATCTGTCTGAGCACCACTATTGTTCAAACATATTTCAAAACCACCACCATCATCCCTGTGCCAAAGGAGTTGTCCTTATCCTGCCTCAATGACTATCGTCCCATCGCACTCACACCCATCATCATGATGTGCTTCAAGTGGCACATTGGGTCACAACTGTCCCGCTCACTGGACCCCCTGCAGTTTGTGTACCATCCCCACCTTTCTACAGATGATGCCATCACCACCACCCTGCATCTTACCCATCTGGACAAAAAGGAAACTTACATGAGAATGCTGTTCATAGACTTCAGTTGAGCATTCAACACTATCATTACTCAGCATCTGATTGGGAAGCTGAGAAAGTTGGGTTAAAACACCTCCCTCTGCAACTGGATCCTGGACTTTGTGACTGGGAGACTTCAGTCAGTCAGGATCAAGCACCACCACATTGAACACAGGGCCCCCCGGGCTGTGTGCTTAGCCCTGTGCTTTTCACACTGCTTACCTACAACTGTGTTGCAATGCACAACTCGAAGCACATCATCAAGTTTGCTGATGACACAACTGTGGTGGGTTTGATGAAGCAGCATACAGAGAGGAGGTGCAACGGCTGATGGACTGGTGCAGAGTCAACAACCTTTCCCTGAATATGGATAAAACAAAAGAGATGGTTGTTGACTTCGGGAAGGCACAATGTGATCTCTTCCTGCTGACCATTGGCAGCTCCTCGGTGGAGATTGTCCAGAGCACCAAGTTCCTTGGTGTTCACATGACAGAGAACCTCACATGGACCCTCAACACCAGCTCCATCACAAAAAAAGCCCAGCAGCATCTCTCCTTCCTGCAAAGACTGAGGAGAGCACACCGTCCACTCCCAATTCTTACCATGTTCTACAAAGGGACCATAGAGAGCATTCTCTGTAGTTGTATCATAGTCATTCTGTTTCTAGCCTCTGTTGCATGGGAAAACAGGCTGAAGCGAAACATCAACAGGCCCCATTTGTCAGAACTGACTGTTCATAATAGTGGACTCTGGGGTACATGGGGCCAGAAGGAAATGTGTCCATCAGGCTTCTACGCTGCAGTATTCACTCCTAAGTTAAGAGCGTTTTTGTTATTTTAAGAAATATATTTTCATTTTTAAAGATGAAAGATTTATTACACACCTTAAAATGGTGGCATCCAGACAAAGGTTGAAGAACCACAAGGGATGGGTGATGACTCGGCTCTCAATGACGTTCGTTTCTTCTGCTGCGATTAAGGTACAAAGATTTGAATTTGAAGTGTCCTTGGTGGATGAGATTAGTGGCCCTTGTATTAAAGCTATACATAATTTAATGACTCCATACACATTTTCAAAATACCCTTAAGATACTATTTCTACTCTAATTCTGTCCTAATGGGATGTGTGTGTTCAATGCAGGTTATGAAATGTAAAGCACCACAGCTGTTATAGTGGGCATATCATGAGAAAACCCAGTTCACTGAAAAAGACAATTATGCTCAGAACATTGTAGACATATGAGACGTATCATGAAGCACCATTAAGATGACTGGGGACTCAAAGAGTAGGCAGGTGGTCCTAAAGGAACACTCTCACTGTGGTCACCAGGAGTCTTGATAGCAGTTGTTCCTTGAAAGACAAAATCAAGGACGGAAGATGGGAAAAATGTTTTAGCAAACTAGATATTGCAGCTGAAAAGATTATATTTTTTAGTATATGAGATTTCAGGTTCTAGACAGGATGGTTATATTACCTGATATATTTGATATGTATACTCTGATTATATCAGTAATATTAACTGATATAATCAGAAACAGAAACAAAACATTTTATTGATCCCAGAGGAAATTGCAAACACACAGAGACAAGAACAATATAAAAAATCTAAACAAAACAGCTGCAGAAAAAAAACAACACAAAAATACACTTTGCTATATACAGAAATGCTGGTGATAAATAATTAATATATAAGTAACACTGCTGAGTGAAATCTACCAACAAAAATGGTAGTGTGGAGAACATTATTGCACATAGTAGTAATATTAAGTAATAAAAAGTAACATCGACATAGTGATTTTGCACACATGAAAACTATTGCACATAAGATATTGCACATAATGAAGTGATTCAGCATCCATTTAGAAAACATCACATGATAACTGCACATGGTATTAAGTGATTGAATTAATGTTTCCCCATTTTTGGAACTCTAAAGGCCAGCTTTTTCTGTGATGTAACTTAACACCTTTTACTGTTATTCTAACCCATTAAATCCTGTTTATTCAATTTTAAACCAAATAGCACAATCAAATCCAGTGGAAAGGTTGTGGTGGAGTTTGAATATCTTTCCTCTGGTACAGGATGGAACTGTGTCACAGTTAAGAGAGCAGATCATCAAGCAGTTATCCACAACTTCACTCCTGCTTTTGGAAGTAAATATACTGAAAGTTCAATAGCTTTAAAACATGTACACACTCATCACTAATGATCAGCAGGTAAATGTGTGATTTCTGTGCTTCTTTAACCCTGTCCCTACAACATATGCTGCAATACTTGCTAGAGAGTTTGAACAAACTGGGTCAAATGACATTTTTTCTTTTTGATTTTTGAGGGGAAAGTGCGAATATATCCTACTGGAAGGTCCCTATAGGACACTGACTATTTGAAAGTCTCCTATAGGAAAGGAGAGTAAGAGGTAATACAAGTGACAGAAATGTTCTTTTCTTTTTTCTTGCTTTTCTTTAGCAAGTCTGACCGAGGTTTACTCAAGGCTGTTGTGTAGGCTTTATCAATCTATTCTATTGGATAACCTCTATGTACAAATCTGTCTTTCATGTCTTTTGCTTTTTCCATATTATCCTCAGTGGTCTCACATATTCTCCTAAGTCGAAAAAATTAACTTTTGGATAGACCTCTTTTTAGGGGTGTTGGATGAAAACTACTCACCAAGAGAATAGTGTTTTTTATCAGTCTCTTTTCTATGTAATGTGGTAGACAGAGAACCATTCTTTTTTTCAAAACCCACATGTCCAAAAAATGAACATTTTCTTGGCTATAATCTGCTGTGAACTTTAAATCGTCATCGAAGCTGTTCATCAACACAAGAAATTCAAGTAGTTCATCAACGGTTCCCTGATAAAGACAAAATACATCATCAATATATCTGTACCATTTTCAGATCTTGGACAGATATGTGTTCTTATCGACATTCATGAAAAAGTTTCTTTCGAAAAAAACAACACATTTGCATAGTTAGCTGCACAAATAGACCCCATACTTGTGCCAGATACTTGTAGATAGAAATCCCCATTGAACATGATATAATTCTTCATCACAAAGGCAGCTAGACCTAACACTTTGTTAGGTAAATCAGTTACACACGAGATGTTATTTATGAAGTCTGTAGTGTCTTTTATATAAGCAGGCAGTATGTGCACATAGGGCTTAATATAACAATCAACAAACTCAGACAAGACCGCCAATAGCGAATCAATCTGGGCAACGATAGGATGGCCTGGGGTGTCAGACAATGATTTATGTACTTTTGGAAGTGTATAAAAACAGGACGAATTGGGTATTGGCAATAAAGAAATTCAAACTGAGCTTTAGATATCCAATTATTTTCTTTGGCTTTTTCCGAATAAGTATTTATTTCCTTCTGATAAGCATTAGTCAGGTCCAATTTCAGTCGCTTCTAAAATTTCTTATTTGAGAGCTGTATTAGAATTTCTTATATTTCACTGTATCCTGAACACAAATACCGCCACCCTTATCCGCTGGCTTAATGACCACTTCTTTGATGTTGATTAATTCCATTAGTGCCTTGTTTTTAAAATGGAAGGGCTGTTCAAACTTACCAAAAATGTCTTGCTCGACATGTCTACAAAACGAGATAATCGAGGCAATCATCGTGTTGGGACAAAACATACTCTTAGGTTTAACAGAAGTAGTGGTGACGGGTGTTCTCCCATTACCCATATTTTCAGAAAAGAAATGTCTGAGTTTGATTTGCCTAAAACATTTAAATAAATCAACTTTTAGTCCAAAAGCATTAATTCCACTTGTGGGCACAAAAC
>JBBJLS010071367.1:0-11160 GCA_037577275.1 Bryconaethiops microstoma | reverse complement strand
ATATGCATATATGTGAGTGCATACATGAAAGATAATAAAGAACTCTTTTGTCATTGCTCAGTGCAACAAGAAAGAGTAAAAGATAAGACAATATATAAAAAAAATAGACCATAACAAGAACATTAGTGTGCTGTACCAGCAGATCAGTAGTGCAGAATGGTTTATGAAAGTGAGGTGGTCTTCATGCAATAAAAATAAAAAATTAAATAGCAGCAGATATTGAGGGAATGAGATTATCACTTTATTTGTCTCACAGGTTACAGTAATATTGTGTGTATATATATATGTATATACACATTATAACTAATTACTTTATTATTCAGTAATTTTACAGTAGATAGTTTCGGGGCTAAGAAACAAAATTCTTGAGAATGGAATTCCGTAAATTCCTGCATAAATATGAACACAAACAGGTATTTTCGATCTGCCACTAAAGCTAGTCTTTAGACAGTGATTTGCCTGTGCTGGTGGGTTGAGGAGAGCGAAGGACGTCTTACCCAACCAGACAGAGCAAAGCCAGTTGTGTTCTCTTAGACTCCTGGTTACAGACAGCTGCAGGATCAAAACCTCAGTCTCCTGAGGACAGGGCCAGTGCTTAGAGAGTTGAGGAAATGAAGAAATGAAAAGATAAAATTCTTGTCCATCCTCCTGTCAACAAATAACATGTCAACCTCCTCTGTCAACTTAACAGTTTAATCTACCCCCAACGTTTGTTTTGTCTTGGGTGTGTCACTCAGGCTCTGTTTCTTAATGTTAGAGAGTCACTCCTGCAGTGGGAGAATTTAAAATGTGCAATATTATTAAGTGCCAAATAACCAGTGCCTCTTCATCAGAAAGGTAAACTTTCATCATTAAAGCGAATGCATGTGGTTTTCAGAAGAATATTATTTTTTAGCTTGTGCAGGGGATTCCTCACTCAGCCTGTACAGTTCTAAAGACTGAACAATGCCTCTACAAATAGTGCACATAACATTCAAAAGTCTTTTTGAATGATTTTGAAACACATGACAAAACAAACACACACATCGAGTCGTTTTATGAGAAGCCAAACTTGCAGGAGCTCTGCTGTGGAGCTCAGAGAGAGAGAGAGAGAGAGAGAGAGAGAGAGAGACACCCTCCACAGCTGTTTTGACCACAGTGTCTGAGTCATTCACTGTCCCATTTTTCATCTCTTGGTCCTGGCCCAGAGTCTGGCGACAGATTGGGCAACAGCCGGTGACCCTCTTTTAATCTTGCTCTGTTTACTGAACTGCTGCTTTTATGATTACTCAGGGTGAACAAATAGTAAGAAAAACACTGAGTCAGGGCTTTTTTTCAAAAACTTGTTTTCTTTTAGTTCCCACTATTAAACAATGCATGACTTCCATAGATTTTTAAACTCTCTTTAACCTGATATTTATATATGCATTTGCACTGGAGACATAAACAAGACTTTTTTGGCTCCCTTCCTGGCCTTTACCGTTCTACTTATCTGCCCTCTATCTGCCCTCCTACATGTGATCCATCAGTGATCTGGTGTTTGAACATGCAGATACACTGCATGATATTGATTTGTATTCACATTGGTGATTACTGTGCAGTCTGAGTGGACGGGGACACGGTTGTTGGTGTTTTTGCTCTTCCCTGCAGCACACTGGTATTGAAATGAAAAATCATCTGCAAGATGTAGGCCTTATTTCAACTTTCAAGTTTATAGTGGATTCTGGATGTCTGTTGAAAGTATTTTGTTGCTGATATTTGTTGGGACTACACCCTTAAATCGCCACAGCTCTCAGAAGTGTTATAGAGGTTTTATTGTTTCATTGGAAACACATGATAACCAAGTTCCTAAATGTTCCGTGACTGGTTGTTTTCCATCAAAAGGCCCTTTTCTGTCAGAAACAATGATTCTCGAAACCACCCGCCTGTTCGCTGCTGTTTTTACCTCCGCTGTATTTTAGATGTTGATATTGTCTAGTCAACGGCTGCCAACAGTGAATTTAATTGCAGCACTAAGTTAGTAAAATACTTAATGTGGACATGTGTAAGTTCAAAAGAAAGGTTCTGCACTTCAACCCCTTGGGACAGATGCAAAAATGCGTGTATTTCTGCCCAATGTGCTTGTCTGCGCATTCATCATGGAATTTATTATGACTTTGTTGACATTATCTTGATATGTAAAGTAACAATGCCCGAAACGTAAAAAAATAATTTTACTAAGACCAGCAGGAAATCCATCTGGTCCATGTGGTCTTCTAGTGTGCTGGAGAGCTAACATTGGGAATGGGGCTAATTTAACCCTGCATTTTCATCACAGTGTGCCAGTAATTGGCTGCTTTGAGGGCATGTCACTACTCCTATGAGTAAAAGTGTATATCATTATCATATTATTTTGCATGGTGTCACTTTGTGTGTCATGTATTTACTGTTTAAAATCTCCCAAAATGCCTACCCTGACCTGCGCTGTACAATTTAACATGTACACATATATGTCACAGACACAGTGAGCAGCACAATAACAATTATCTCCAGGACGATTCTGTCATTCAGTCTAAAATTTCTTCAATTATCCAGTCTCTGTTTGGAAATGCTCATTTCTGTCTGTTTTCTCCCGTTGCTTCCAGACCTGATCCCTCCTGGAGTATGTAACCTTCTAAATTCATCTACCATCTATGCCAATAACGAGGTCAGTCTGTCAGAAGTGGACATCTACGGCTTTGACTATGACTTCACTCTTGCCCTCTATTCAAGTGCTCTGGATGCCAAGATCTACACCACTGCCCGAGACTTCCTCATTGAACATTTTAAGGTGAAGGACCAAAGTCAAGTAACCAGCACAGTACAGTACACTGCTGCTAAAATGTTTGGTATCATATAAATGATTTTTGTTGTTTCATATAAACACACACACACACGTACACGCACAGTTTAGTTTTACTTTCTCAATTTATCAGCGTATTGATAACAGCACTCAAAAGAGTGTTCAGATCTGCTGTTTACGACGTATGGAAAGAGATGGGTGTTCACCTAGTCAGCAGCAAAGTGTAAATCTTTTAAATTCTGTGTTCATCCAGGTGTTTCTTCATTTTTTGAGCTGAACACATGACCAAGTATCAATGGCTTGTCAAGTTATTTCTGTGTTTGATAGTTTGTATCAATTTATAGGAAAATATAATAGTCTATGGTGGCATGGTGGTGCAGTGGGTCGCGTTTTTGCCTCACAGCAAGAAGGACCTGCGTTTGATTCCCGGTCGAGGCCTTTCTGTGTGGAGTTTGCGTGTTGTCCCCAAGTCAAGGTCATGTTCAGATGTAACTAAAATGACTTCACTAGGCAAACACAAATCTCATTCTATATTGATGAATTGGTGGCTTAGCTAGGTGTTTCACCGTGTGACCACTGGGAAAGACTTCTGGCTCTGATAATGAAGGAATGATTGAATCTCGTAGTCTAAATGGATGGGCTAAAAGGAGCTAGCCCGAAATCTCTGTGTGTAACACTAACCCCTCAGCTGCACTGATAGAATGAGTGAGTGAGTAAGAACTGAACTATAGCTGAATATATGAACTTGCATTTTGTTATTTGCTGTAGTCTAAACATTGATTATCCCTAAATTTCTCATGGTTCAATCTTTTAAGCAAATGATCAGGCTATTGAATGTGGTGTGGAACCTTTGGCTATTTTTGCATGTGTGTGACGGCTTACATAGTTCACAAGTTTGTCTTTTTTTTTTTTGTATGTTTTGTCACACAGTACCCACAAGGTATCAGGAAGTATGACTACATTCCTAATTTTGCAGCAAGGGGCCTTCACTACGACATTCAAAAGGTAACAACATGAATGTCATAAAGTTCCTGTAATCTGTATACTAAAAATTGGATAATCTAAACAAAAGCGTCAAAGAGCACAATAGGATGCGTACACTTGTTCCAAGAGGGGAAATCACTAAGCCTTCTAAGAAATTTGGCTCTACAGATTAAACTCTGATGGGTCTTTGGGTTATCTTTGTCTCTGATTTGAGCTTTAAAGGTACAAGGGATTTTTCGCTGCCCCCTTTATAACACAAGCTAAAAGTCGTTTCTGAGTACACAGCAAGAAGCTTATGTGATTGAAAAGACAGCTCCAAAAATGGTGAAGCTGAAAAAAGCTCACAATGTCATTCCCCACAGCCAGTACACCAAAGAAAAATCATTCAGATCAGTCATTTGTAGATGGTATACATGTCATTAACACCCTTAATTAGTCATCTCATGTAAGCATCCATAAACACATGTAGATTTTGTTTCTGTATTATTAATACTTCATACTTGTTTATTACACTTTGCACTTCCTTTATGTCTGATATTATAAACACTACACTTTTGTCTTCTTTATATGCTGTCTTTTATGTTTAATACTATGCATCCCCAAATGTTTGTAGATAGCAGCCCAGCATTTTCTGTGCTCTCTTATCCATTTTTTCAATAGGTGCTGGATTCACTCATGTGAAGGCGTGTCTATATATTTTTGGATTTGTAGTATTTTTCATATGTACATTGATCTATTTAGTAGTATATTGACCACATCACCAATTTTTTAAGTAAATATTTTTCTAATGATGCTATTGGCACGAAATTCTCACCGGATGTCGGTAACAACCAATCCAATCCACACATGCAAAGAAATCAACCCATAGATGTCCATAAATTATGGGTAATAAATTGGAATGACACAGGGAAAAAGTATTGAACACATGAAGAAAGGAAGGTGCAAAAAGGCATGGAAAGTCATGACACCAGCTGAAATCTATTACTAATTAGAAATCTGCTGCCATCTACCAGGATGATGAAGATGAAATGAGGGTGGATGTTTCAGCAAGACAGTGATCCCAAACACACAGAAAAGTAAACTCAACTGGTTTCAGAGAAAAAAAAAATAAAGCTGCTAGAAGTTCATAGAAGTTGCCCACAGAACCTTTAGGATTTGAAGACTGTTTGTGTGGAAGAATGGGCCAAAATCACACCTGAGCAATGCATGCAACTAGTTTCTCCATACACGCGGTGTCATCACCAACAAAGGCTTTTGTACGAAGTATTAAATCAATTTCAGTAAGCATGCCCAATACTTTTTCCCTGTGTCATTCCACTTTATTACACATGACTTAATTTATGGACATCTATGGTTTGATTTCTTTGCATGTGTGGATTGGATGGATTGTTACCAACATCTGGTGAGAATTTCATGTCTATAACACCTTTTGAAATATGTTTACTTAGAAAATTTGTGACATGTATATATATATATAAATATATATATATATATATATATATAGTAGTGCTAATTAATAATAGTAGTAGTACAATTAATAATTATATATATTATTGTCAGTAGTAGTAGCAGAAGCAGTGGCTGGTGAACTATACTGGATAAATGCTGGCATGGTTATTTTCTATAAAAGCAACGTTCATAAATCAAAAATTACCCCTCTATGAGTGTCTGGAGTGTATGGAGTGTATGGGATGTCTGGGTCTAGAAATGTGGTACCATGTTCTATTTTTCATTTCCTCAACAAGGGGCATCTGATGAAGATAGACGCATTCCATTACATACAGCTGGGAACTGTGTACAGGTGTGTGCTGTTCTTGTGCCTCTATTCCGTGCATCTTTTGAAGCAGTTCTGCACTGTTCCTCACCGTGAAATCGTCACTGCAGGGGTTTGAATCCAGTACCGGATGAAGAGGTGCTCAGGCTGTACGAAGGAACTCACCACGTGCCCCTGAACCAAGTCAGTGGCTTCTATGGGAAGGTCAGTAAATGCTGTAGGATTTAACATTGCCCATCACTTTCAGAGCCCAACTAGCATAAAGGGAAATGAATGTAAAACAAATCAGACATTCATCTCCTGCCTGGATATTTTTATCTGTTTTTTATTCCAAGCTCATTAAATCAGCAAGAAGTTGCCCGTGCAAGCTAGACTTTGATTTGGGATTTGGATCAACCAGGGGCAGGTTTGCAGTTAATTACGTGGGCTTAATGTCAAGAGTTATCAAGTCAGATGATGTGATTTTGTAGTGAATTGGTGGAGGTGTTCCCCTTTTAATCCAGCAGTTTGTCTAGGTTGTCCAGTGTTCAGACTCTTTCTGTTCTTATGAAAAAGCCCCCCTGAAGAGACATCCTCCCTCACCTCTTTCCTGTTTTTGTGGTCTGTTGCCCTGCCTACAGTATTATTTTAGGAGTGTATTAAAGTGGATTTCATCTCTGCCAGTGCTGGAAACAAGAGGGAGGTCAAGGGAGGCCAAGTGAAGCATGAACAAAATTCTGAATCCAAAATCCTTTTAGTTTGTGGGATCTTATGTCACTGTGGTTGTGTAACTACAGTATAAGGCTTCTACTGTCAAATATATTAAGAATGTTTAGCAATTATTTAGAAGATTGAGTAGACATATACACACAATTTATGATCATTTGTAAAAATTATTCAATTATCCAAAAAAAAAAAAAAAAAATCAATTATAAACATGAGTTAGTGAGATCCTGCTGTTGTGGGTTTCCTCTCTTTCAGTGACTCACGCAAAAGCAAGCTGAATATCAGTAGAATGTATGAGCCCTTTAACAGGCTGAATTATTACATTTGACCTTATATCATAGATTTGTTTTGGTAAGCACAAATCAAAATGTGTCTTCAGGGCCCAAATGTTAAACAGTTCATGGATGTCTTCTCTCTGCCCGAGATGACTCTTCTGGCGGTCGCTAACGAATACTTCATCTCCAATGACATCGAGTACGACCCTGTGCACCTGTATAAAGACATCTCGGTAAGTTTGCTGCTGAGACCATTGACCTTTGGTTCAGAAATTAAGGTTGTCAGTAGGGTAAGAAGGGCTTTAAAAAGAAATCTGCATCAACACACCAACACATGCCAGCACAGTGACTGTAGACAGTGGTGGTGGTGGCCTAGTGGTAGGATACTTGCCTCTGGACTAAGAGGTCGTGGGTTCGAATCCTACCTCCAGCACACCACCACTGGGGACCCTTAACCCTTAAGTTGCTCCAGGGATACTGTAGTTAGGGAATGGAAGCTTTGGATAAAATCATCTGATAAATGCCGTAAATGTATGTCTGTGTGAGTGGGTGAGTGTGTGTGTGTGTGTGTTGTGATGGTATATGTTTATCCTGTAAGCCACTCCCGCTCTGAAAACCTAAGGAAATAAGGCTTTGTTGAGTGTGTGTTCTCCCCATAGTGCAGCAGTGAGTCATGGTCCAACTCACACACTCACTCAAACCCACGCACATTTATTCTCACTCTCACTCATGCACACAGTCACACACATCCACACTCAGTCACTCTCACACACACACACACTGATTAAGGTTCGGTTAAAATGTTTCTCTGTGTTCTGTATTTCCCTTTTCACACCACTGAGGAGCGCTGTAGCCCAGGACTCGGCGATACCTAAACATAACATTGTGATATTTAATTCACAAAAACACGTGTGTGCGCGTGTGTGTGTGCGCGTGTGTGTGTGTGTGAGTGTGTGTGTGGATATCTGAAGTGTGTAACACTGGTTTTGTGTTGAGTTTGTATCGGACATAAGAACATGTTTTGTGGGTTCTATATTAAACACAGATGTCTGAAGTGTGTAAAAGTGGTTGTGTGTGTGTATGTGTCACACACACTTGTTACAACATCTGACGCACATATGCACACTGGTTAAACCATTTGACACACACCAGTTAGACCACTTGACACTGGTTAGACTATCAGACACACACTCACTGGTTAGACCATCTCTCGCACACTCACTGGTTAGACCATCTGACACACACTCGCTGGTTAGACCATCTGACACACACTCACTGGTTAGACCATCTGACACACACTCGCTGGTTAGACCATCTGACACACCCTCGCTGGTTAGACCATCTGACATACACTCACTGGTCAGACCGCTGCTCACCATCTCAGTCAGAGATGGGTCTAGAACCTCCATAAGGACTAGATTGACATTTTCCCCTACAGAACCGGCCCCGCCCACTGTAGACCAGAACATGATTGGCTGATTCCTCTTCCAATTTATGTTGATGGGTAATTCGGCATGGGAGCACTTCAGTCCAGCTCCTGAAGACCTGACCAATGGGATAACTCCCTTAGCTCCATCTACCCAGATACCACAGAGAGGGACGTCCTGATTGGATCATTTTCTGTTTACAATATCTTTTATTTAATGCTTTTTTCTCTTACTAGGCCTCAATAATGCAGTAATAGCAGAACTGCACTACAGAATTTAAATGTGTGACAAATTACAGACGAGTATTTCCTTCAGGACTCAGAGGTCATTAGACCTTCTCTAAAGACCTCGGAGGTTCTGAGGGTTCCCCTCTGTGTGTTTTGGGATAGTCCTGTCTGTTGTTATTTTACCGTGCTGTAATGTGCCATCTGTGAAGCACATGTTCCGCTCAGACAGAGCAGAGACACTGGAATTGGATGGTTCCTCATGTTCCTCGTGTTTTTGGTCTTGTCGGATTTCCTCCCCTCCTGGACAAACGTTCTTCTGAAAAATCCTTTTTTCCTGTTGACGATTTCATGCACTGACTGCGGTCGGAGCGGCTGACGGGTTTGCTGAGTGATTTGTTTACTCTTAAACAGAAAACAAAAACAAAGCGAAGCTCCCTGTTGTGGAATTAGATTCCTAATTACTATGGGAACCAGGCCTGCACAACACAGACAGAATCTCAGTATTACAAATCAGCTGCTACGTACAGCGAATGGGATGCATTTCAGTATATTAATGAGCCCGTATAATCACTTTTCGGGTGTTAAACAGGCTCAAAGTCTGTAAATGTTGTTAACGTTTCTAATTGTACGTTCACCCATCCATTCAGTCCATATGTGGAGTCCAGTCTTAAAGGGGCAGTAACAAAAACAGCCTGTTTAATTGTGTGGTTGGTCATGTAAGAATCAACTATGATGAATTATGTAATGTATTTTTGATACTCAAGGCCACACAAATGTGACAAAAATTAAATAGATGGAAAATATAGAATACAGGCTCTTTAAAAACACCTAACCCCGGTCTTAGAGATCCACCTTCCTGATAAGGTTCCTGCAACACCTTCTCCATCTAATGAACAACTTCGGTTGCTCATCCAGGTCAGAAGTGATGAGGCTTGATTGGTGGTTGTTGTGGGAACCCTCTGCTTTCAGCTGTGCTGTTTGTTCCCCTTTGAGCTGTTTCAGGTCTTGGGAATACTGTGGGTTTCTTAGAAGTTTTCCAGGCATTTTCAGTTCTTATACCTGATGTCCAGAGCTGGGTACGGTGCAGTCGTCATGGTAACATAGTGAGTGGTGTTCTGGAGTAACTGGTAAAGTAAAGCGGGCCCTTATAGTCATGAGTGAACACACCACAGCACAGCACACAATGTGAACAGTGTGAAATTCTTTCTCTGCATTTAACCCATTTAACCCATTCACCAAGTGTAGCAGGGGGCTGCCACCAATGAGGGGCGCCCAGGGATTAGGGCTGTAATAGTACATGTATTCGTACCGAACCGTCACAGCACATGGGTCACGGTTCGGTACATGATGTCGTACGGAGAATACACGGTACGACGGAGAAGACATGATTGAAGTAATACGGAATCACAAAGGGACCAAAAAGCGCAAGTAAATCATAAACCTAGTGTGGTGCAATAGTGCCACCTACTAGCCTAACACTTCTGCTGCCTTACACATACATGAAAATATAAGCAAAAGTGTGTGTTTACTGGTTAATACACTGCTGTTTATTTAAAATAAACGAAAACAAACCAAGCCTCATTCTTTAAAACTTTTTGTTGCTTAACTTCGCTGTATCGTGAACCGTACCAAACCGTGATGTCAGAACTATAGTGTGAACGGAACCGTGACATTTCTGTACTGTTACACCCATAGCAAATACGTAAAAGAAAAGGCCAAACCTGTTTTTGTGCACATAAAGACAGGGAAAGGAGGTTTTTTGATGATCATTTGGTTTAACATTTAAATTATTGCTAAATATTTTTATGCGTGATATTGTTTTCCTATCTGCCCAACTCCTTTGTGAAACTGTGTCAGAAATGCACACATTAAGAAAAAAATGGCAGTTTGGATGTGACTAGGAAAAAGCTGTGTGTCTCCAGATATACATATTCTTCTGGATTTTTCTTTTGTAGTGAAAGATCACTGTGAGAATATCTTCAAATTCAAATGCCTTTATTAATTGAAATTGTATTTAATAACTCTTGCCAAGCAATAAGAATTCAGTATGTATTATAAATACTTTGTAAATTTGATCACATAAAGGGCACCTAGTATGTTAAAAAACAACAACAACAACAAAAATAAAAACAATACTGGAATATATATTTTTTTGCCATAGACTATGTATATGTTAGGGCTATGCAATATGGACATAAAATGTACAGTATGACTCTTTCTATGCTATGAGTACAGGATATTTATTTTGGTTAGTCCTTTCGGTGATCATTTTCTCTGACATGGCATTCTTGCTGAGAACAATCTGCTCATCTGAATTTATTCATGATATCACTGAGTGGTCTCTGCAGCCTTTGGCTTTTTGTGCATCACTACACTCTAACAATTGTGAAAATTGAACACATCCCATAAAAAGCTTGATGAAATCTTTTCAGTAAAAAAATTGCATGTTTGTCTGTGTTTGCAATAATAAAACACATTGAAGAACATGCAGGATTATTTTGGAAAAAACTAGTATCACATATTTGTGAGAAGATTAGTGACAGTTTAACTTTGAAAGTGATGCCAGAGCCCACACATTTTATCTCTCAAACCTATAGGCTCAATACATTTTTATCAACAGTTTTGGAAAAGATAACTGTTAAATGAGGCCACGGGTAACATTAATAATAATAAAATATTGGTGAACCTGAGGGAAAAAAAATATTTGGAGACTCATTTTGCCTTACAGTGGTCTACATTTTAGGCCAAAACTTTGTCAAAACAATGTTTGAGACCTGAAAGAGCATAATCATTTCATCATTTAATGTAATAACTGTCTGTGAGGGAGCTTTTAGATGCTTCAGACATCTCGTTCCGCAATTCTGACTCATGTTTCTCCAGAATGACCAGCATGATACACACACACACACACACACACACACACACACACACACACACACACACACACACACACACACAAACACACACA
>JBBJLS010071366.1:0-11162 GCA_037577275.1 Bryconaethiops microstoma | reverse complement strand
TTAACACTACTGTCCAGCAGTAAACAGGTTTTAAGTATAATTTTCCCAGGTGCCTAAGACTTTTGCACAGTACTGTACATGAGAGGGTAAGTCATTGACGAGTTGGGGGGGGGCACTTACTTACAAAGGTGTTTTAGACCAAAAAGTCTGGCCTAAAGATCAGGGGCTTGGGAAGAACTCAGGATTGGCTGATCGCTACAGGGCTTCCCAATGGTAATATGATGTATTTGGTTATTGTAGGGAAATAATAGCGTCGAAGAAAGCCATGAGAATCATAGTGTTACTCTATAGACAATTGCATAACATGACAAATAACATATTTAACACTATCTTGTGACTGAAATTCTCATTTTATTCTTCTATTCATTGGCAAGCCACTTCATTACCTTGTAGCTACACTCATTGTTCTTTTTATTGTGCCCTCTTACCATATAAGTGCCCTTTGTAGTTGACAGGTGTTGCACATTCTTCATTTGTTAGTGGTTTTTAGCCTGTTTATCAGTGGTTAGGACCCCCACAAAACCACCAGTGAGCAGGTATTATTTGCGTGGTGTATTTCAGCACAGCAGTGACACTGACGTTGTAAAATAAAGTAAAGTGGCCTCTTATAGTCACGCGTGAACATGCCACAGCCCAGCACACAGTTTAAACAGTGTGAAATTCTTTCTCTGCATTTAACCCATTCACTAAGTGAAGCAGTGGGCAGCCAGGAACACAGCGCCTGGGGAGAAGTGTGTGCTCAATGGTAACTCAGTGGTGCCACTAACAGTCCTGGGATTCAAACCTATGATCTTCTGATCACAGAATGCAGCTCCCTGACCACTAGACCATCAGCTGCCCCAAAATCTTCTGCCGCTGAGGTTTGAACCCCTGGTTCACAGACCGACGCTCTACCCACTACGCTACAGTGGGGGGATTATTTGTAATTGGTTTGTTACTGTTGTTACTTCATATAGCTCTGATACTAATGTATCACACACAGTAGTGCTGTCCACTTATTTTTCACTGTATTAGTCATATAAAACCTATTTGACATGCAGGCAGTTGGTGTAAGAGAGGAAGATGCGGAGGATAGAAGAAGAACAAGAAGAAGAAGAAACCTGTTTGTTATTAATGCTGTTTCATCGGATGCTGCACAGATTAGTATCGGCCCGTGAGTCATTTGTTACGGGGCCGCACAGAAAGACAGACTAAAAATATTTTATTGATTATCAGAGTCTGAGAGATCTTTTATACATATAAAAAAAAACGCTCGTCTTGGTCACGTGATACAGTACATCAAAAATGTAGCCCACAAGCTAGCAAACACTTTGTTTTTAGTTGTATCTGTACCGGTCCGTGAAAATATTGTTTTACATTAAACTGGTCTGTGGTGCAAAAAAGGTTGGGGGCCGCTGCTCTAGTCCGTTAGTGGTCAGTTTCTGGAGGACGTTTTAAGTTGATGAAGTTATTCTTCAGTCCGGCAGTGGTACTGATGTGTTTTAAAACTTTTGCAGTACTGCTATGGGATCAAATTTGTGCAGCCCACACACACACACACACACACACACACACACACACACACACACACACACACTAACAAACTGTTATACTGCACATGATCCACCCCCAAAAAATCCTCCTCACTGGTGGTCCCTGTGGAGGGTCCTGACCTTTGATGAAGGGGTAAAGGAGGCTAACAAATGATGCAGAAAAACAGATGGACTTGATTCTGTAATGTAAACTACACACCGCACAAATATGGTCAGTGGGGCAGAGAAAATGGACAGTGAGTGTATAATAGACACCAGAGGTCAGAAGGTTCCTCTTGTTAGTTTCTTTCTCTTGCTCTTGGAGCCTTTTTTTCTGCCACTGTTGGCTTGCCTTGCTCACTATGGGCTTGAATTGAATTGAATGAATATTTTTAGTCTCCTTTATATTCTCAATGTTTTAGTTTAGATTGAATTAGATTCAATTTTTTATGTATTATGATGAAAACACAGCTAGTACACTGCTGGGTTACGAATGATCCACCCGCAAATAATTTCTCTTCACTGATGGTACTGGGGGGTCCTGACCATTGCTGAAGGGGGTCAAGAGTCCTAACAAATGATGCAGAGAAACAGATGGACTTTACACAGTGCACCTATATGGTCAATGGAGTGGCTAAATAGACGATGAGTGTAGATACAAGGTAATGTATATTTGCCATAAAGTCACAAATCAGAGAGATTTTTTTCTATATGTCATTTGATTTCTTGTGTGCGTGACGAAAAATGTTGAGGTAGCATTAGTGTGTTCATATCTTGTGAGGCAAAACAAGTCTGAGCTTGAATTTGGGCATCTAAGCCTGTTTATAAATAGGCATCATACAGTGTATGAAGTGGTTTTATAAGGAGAGTGTGAGACTTGGCATGGGTTTTGAAGCTTGTACACACACACACACACAGGCAAGGTGGGTGACAGCTGATGGAGGAGCATTTGTGAAGGCAGATGGCTGTGTGGCTCTAGATCAGACACCACAGTGTCTGTATGGGAAAGACAAACTCTTTGGTCCTTTAGAGTGTGTCTCTGGACCTGCTGGGTATTCGTGGGGAAGCGCTCAGTGGGGCACCCTGCGGGGTGATCATAGGGAGCGTGTTTACAGCGACTGCTCGGCCATACGCAAAAACACTTAGACACACAGATGGCTTGGTGTGGTGTGCAGATGGTTCAGAATGTGTCACAGGTGAATTATGGAGCTTTTTGGGTGAGTGAGAAGTGGGTTCCACATCTGTCTTTCTCACACTCACTCAAACACACATATAAAGTCTACAGTACTATGCAAAAGTCTTAGGCACCTGCAAAAATAATATTTAAAAACTGTTTATATGAGTGTGTTTTTCTACATTAAGATGATAAATATACTAAATCAAACTAAAAAGAATAAATACAAATAACATTATACAGTAAATAATGTGTTCCTCGTGGAAGTTCAGTATTACTGAGGCTTTTTAGGAGTAATGTTCCTTTCCAAGTTGTACATTACTACTGTGATGGATGCCAACCCTGTGGTGCTACAAACCTCTCAGTAAAGTTGATGCTTGTGTGTATAAGTTTGTGTTTCACTATATTATAGTGTTATAATTTCAACATTGTTATTGGTTTTATAGATCGTCACAGCAGATCTTTGATATTATTTTAAGTCCAGTTAGTTTTATGAACACAATAAAGCCTCACCTGCAGGCCTTACTTACCCTCCTGATAAGACTGATGACTGCACAGACTCTAAGAAAAACTGTTCAGTCCTAAACCTTGCTTCACACTACACTGAGTTCTTTCGTATTCATGACCATGTGTCCTGACAGCAATCAAAAAATGTTTTCTCGTTCAGGCTCCGATTGACTTCTAACTGAAATCTAATAATAATAATAATGATTTTTTTACTTGATTGTCTCCTCAGTTTTAATCATTGCCAGTTCCCACTCATTAACTAGGTCCTCCCATCAGTCATTATTAACCAGGAGGGTGAAGGCTAGCTTCCGTATATCATCCAAGTAACATTAAGCGCCAGGACATCTTTTCAAACTGTCATTGTTCAACTCAACACGCTTGGAGGAGAACATTAACTGCTACATCATCTAACAGACATTTGTGCTGGCTAGGATCGCTCTGAGTGATGGGGTAGAGGGAGGGCCATCCCACCCAGACAGAGTGAGGCCAGTTATGCTTTCTTTCACTCCCATCCACAGGTTTCTGTGGCATGAAGGGGGCTCAGACACTTGTTTTCTGAATGATAGGACCAACACTTAGACGCTTAGGCAACCTCACTTCTTTATTCATTCTTAACCATTGTATATTTTTACCAGTGACTCATTGTTTATTGCTCCTGTTGTGTTATCGTTTGCTGTCCTAGTCTTGTTGGTGTTACATCCATTTGCTTTTGGGGAGTTTTTTTCTGCCACTGTTTGCCTGGCTTATTGTGGGCTTAAACTGAATTTAATTAAAAGTTTTAGTCTCCTTTATATTCTTTTGAAGCAGTAATGAGCCAGAAATGCGTCAAAAATGAGCCAACAGAGTGGCATTTAAAAAGTACTTGAAAAACTGGGATAGATGATTTTTATTCACACACACTGAACGAAATACAATAAATATTACAAATTATGTTTTGGTTTTTTCATCATACGCTTTGAAAAAGCATTTCGAGACATACTGTGACATAATTTATCACAATAACGATAAATTGATCATTTCACTGTTCAGCTACAGGAGTTATCATCATGTTACCCACCACTAATACACTGGTGTTACTGCAGTGCTGAGAATGGCCCACCACTGAAATAACAACTAGTCAGCTGGTGGTCCCTTACCATTGATGGAGTTTGTACAAAGGACTGATCAGTGCAGCAACAGATGGGCTACAGTCAGTAGTTGCAGACCTCCAAAGTGCACATGAATAGTGTTTCTAGTGAAGTATCTGAGTGTGTGTGCAAGGTGTGTCATCTGGCTACTATTCATGAGTGTGTTTGTAGCAGTGTCTGTTTGATGACTTGGATCGACTGGATTTGGAAGGATGAGCACAAAAGTAGTTGAACCCCTGGCAGGGATAATTTCATTATTTGCTGCTATTCTTAGATACACCCATATTTTCTGTATTCTTCTTTATCTGTGTGTGTGTGTGTGTGTGTGTGTGTGTGTGAGAGAGAGCGAGAGAGAGAGAGACAGCGTGAAAGAGAGCTGATTCTACTGGTTGTTGGAGTGAGAAATGCCTGTGAGCTTGCGCTACCGTGTCTGTGGAATACTGATGAGGCCGTCAGCACGTGACACACTACTGCAACACGTACATGCACACACACTCAGTATTACCATGGAAACACCTTGCCCGACCACGCCACGGAGCCATCTCCAATACTGTGACCTATCACACTGAGATGTATGTGTGTTTAGATGAGTGGTAATCCCCACGAGGGACGCTGTGAGAGTTAAGTAAGATTGGAGTGTGTGTGTGTGTGTGTGTGTGTGTCTGTGTGTGTTAATTACTGGAGTGTATTCTGTGCTATATTCTCAAGAGTCATTCATCCTGTGCTCTCAAAGACACACTGCAGTCCTCATTTTGACATCCTGTATAAGATCAGTCATGGTAAAGACATGCGTTATTTAATCCTACACTGCCTGTTTTCTAAACAGGCTCTCGGGCAGCATACACACACACACACACACACACACACACACACACACACACACACACACACTTCAAGCTCAAAAAGAGAGCTGAGCTGATGTTCTTGGCTGATACTATGGTGCAAAGCTGGAACGCCCGTGTTCATCGGCACATCCATCTGACCTGCGCTGATAATAGCTATCCAGAAACATTCTGACAGCTCATAGCGGCTAGATGAGTTAGAGGCTGGCTGGCTGTCTCTCTTGTCTGAAGGTTGAGGCAGAGTGACACACTGGCCCACAAACAGCACACGCCGCTGCCAGCTTCCTACACTCTGCCTGCTCCATTCATACAGCTAAACTCTCCACTAAGCCTCAGACTCCATCTCTCTCTCTTTCGCTCAGTGAATCATCATCCCACAGATGAAAAGGACAGTGTATTGTCACCTAACAGATGTGTGCAGTACTGCCAATGCAACACAAGCAAGAGTTCTAGCGTTCTTATGTGTCAGATGGCTTCAATGTGTTATGGCGAAAAAGACCAGAACAAATGGTGACTGCTTTTATTTAAGTTTCAGTGTGGTAGCGAATGATCGATTTATCTAAACTGGCCATCAGATTAAAGATCATTCACTAAAAATATGTAGCTTCATTGATGGAATTTGTCATTCACCTTTCAGTTTACAAAATGTGAAATTCTTTTAGCATTTATCATGGTGCTACTCTTTGTAACAATTCATTGCTACAGCATCAACCTTTCCTTTATAACCGTTTCAATAATCCTTGAACCCTGAACATTTTTAAATGGACTGGAACATTTTCTTCTACTTCTCCCCTGTATGGATGCTTTAGAGGCATTAAAAAGTGGAGCAAGCTGTTTGTCAAACTGTATATAATGATAATGGTATTAGTCTCTTTTTGAAATCTTGTATTTCTGGTTCTTTATTGGGGACTGGTGCTTAGAATGTGATTATTATTGCTAAGATTTTAAAATGATGGATCACACATTGTGCCTAGACTACGTGTTTTACATTAATAAAGTAAGATGCTTTTTAAGGTCATATTGATTAACGCTGATCCCTGTTTCATTTATATGCCAAGGTCATTTCTTTCTTCATTTCTTCTTCAGTGGAGCTCCCATCCAGTCTATCCAAACGGGACCTTGGTGACTTTCCAGTGAAGACGCGCTTACCTCCAGCTTCATCATCCTCATCGCAGCGATCTGAGAGTCCCAGGCGCCGAGCTCATCCGGCATCAGGTGCCAAGCATCCTACTCGGCCTGGTCGGCATGACAACGCATCCAACATAGCTCCCACCCCATCCCTTGGTGCCGATGGTGGGTCTGGTAACCTAGGAGATGGCGCACATGGCATTCACCTGCTGTTACGCCCACCGGACCTCCTGACACCCAGTCAGATGCCTCCTCTCCACGGCCACAGTCCACCTACCCCAGCCCCTCCCACTCTGGTCGCACCGGAGGACCTGTACCCTGCCAATTCTGCGGAGGTAGACTGGGGTTCTGGAGACTACCTGGAGACTTTAACCTTCATGGGGTCTGAAGGGGAGGAGTTTTCAATGGTCACCAACCTCCCCACTCACGGATATGACCCCTACGATGACGATGACTTTAGCGCCGGGGTCAGCTACAACACCGCCTTTCCCTCCCGGCCTGTTCCGTCTCTCTCTTCTAGAGCCCTTCTCCCCAGCATAACCGTGGGATACGGCATCAGCCTAAGGACTGCCCACCCCACTGATCCCCGTCTCCCTCATGCCCCTGGCTCAAGCCAGGAAGGTAACCTCAATGATGATTTGGATTTTGATTGGGCGGAACTGTATCCGATCGAACCCACTGAGATGCTGCTTCCAGACATGAACAGTATGGAGTACTACAACACCCTCCTGGCCAAAGAAAATGCTAGTGCCGCTGGGAATCGCACACACCCAGCTCACCCCCACATCAAACCTACAGCCACCCACACACATCCTGCAGGCCCAACACGCCCACCCACTCCTTCTGTAGGGGTAATCCCAGGAGAGGTGCCTGACCAGGTGGACTGGTATCATCCCATATCCCCAGTTACACCTACACCACCACAAAAACCTGAAACGCCCCCTGACTTGCCCACGGACCAACAGCCGCCTGCTGGAGGCCCCTCTCTCACAGGAAAAGCACCTCCTCGCCCTTTTTCACCGGACCTTAAAGCAGGCGGTGAACAGCCCCGTCAGCCCTCAACACCACCGGTCATCTCACAAGGTCCGGCCATTCAGGCTGTCACCCTCAAACCACCTGCGCCACCAAAACTCAGCACAACCACCAAACCTACAACAACAACCACTACTACAACCGCTGCTACAACTACAACAACCACAACCACCCTCTCTACAAAGCCTCTGCTTCCTCCAACTCCCAGAGTCCCTCTCTCCATCGCACCCCGGCAGTACGTCTGCAACATCACCAAACCGGAAATGTACCTAGTTAGAGTGGGTGAGTCTCGATTTTTTCTTTATTACAAAAAATCTCCTGCTTTATAACTTTATGCAGGCTGCTGAAATTTGCATATTGATCCTGTGTGCTCATCAGCAGTGGTTTGATGAACTTCAATCTCGTTGACTTCTGACCTCTGCAGGAATGCCCAGCGGGGCCTCTGTGCCTTTTGCTAAGGCTCATATAAAAGACATTCTGAGACGAGAGCTGAACCGCTCAGTGGAGCTGCAGGTGAGTCTCTTTTCTCGGAGATGGTTTATAAAGGGTTTTTCAAACAGCAAGCAATAAATTGCTTCCAGTTCCGCTGGTCTCTCTTCACTTCCTGTTTGAATGGTCAGAACTCAAAGCTTTTAATACAAAAATCTCTGGCTTGGCTACCATGGTGACTGCAGCGTCAGTACGGCTAGTGCTCATTCAGTATAGATTGAACCACGGTTTTAAATAGAAAAACACATATGGTGAAAATTAAAAATACAAATAAAAATTACTATAGATAGCAAAGAACCATCAACTTAAGGATGACATGCTACTCCATTTTTTGGTCAGTAAAATTTCTGGTTTCAGTGACAGCAAAATCCCACATCACAACTGTGCAAGCTGAAAACTTTTCAGTTGTGAGGCAGAGGGGCATGTACAGAGGCAGGGTTGAGTTTGCTTATTGCCCTTCCATCTACTCCGGCTGTCCACCTGCCTCTCCTTGAAAAAGAATGGAGAATGGGGAACATGCCATTGTCACTTTCTGTGTGAAAAGCCTTTAACAACAGAATATCTGGAATATTTGCAGAGAACATCTAAAGTGTGTGTGTGTGTGTGTGTGTGTGTGTGTGAATTATTTAAAAGCTGTTTAACTGGATAATAATTTTTGTCTCAAGCAAAAACAGTAATTAAAACAAATGCAAATTACATTAATATGGTAAACAGTGATTGTATGTGTATCGATGTATCAATTATGGATCTCTGTGATGTTCTGGAATAACACACACAAGCTGCAGCTGCTCTAACGTACAGGACTTAAAGGATCTGCCAACATCTTGGTGCGAGATCCCACAAGGCACTCTTAGAGGGTGGTTCAAAGCTGTTTTGGTAACATGCAGAGGAGAAACAGCACATTAGGTGGCTGGACATAATGTTTTGGCTCATTGGTGTATTTGTTTTTTAGGTTCTCAAAGCCCCGCCCAATTTTGTCTTCCGGGCAGTGTCTGGACCACTCGTATACACAGCAGCGTCAATAATCAATGCGCTGCGCCAATCAGCTCGCAGCACCTCCTCTTCCACCATCCTTGCAGTCACCCCCATATATGCAGTCCCGGACTACAAATACCAGGTGCACTCAGGTGAGGAGACACCATTTACAATTTTGTTTAAACATACTTAACATAGTAGATACACAGTTAATAGTATACAGTACACAGTTAATAGTACACAGTACGCAGTTAATAGTACACAGTACACAGTTAATAGTATACAGTACACAGTTAGTAGTACACAGTACACAGTTAATAGTACACAGTACACAGTTAATAGCACACAGTACGCAGTTAATAGTACACAGTACACAGTTAATAGTACATAGTACACAGTTAATAGTACACAGTACACAGTTAATAGTACACAGTACGCAGTTAATAGTACACAGTACACAGTTAATAGTACACAGTACACAGTTAATAGTACACAGTACACAGTTAATAGTACATAGTACATTGTTAAAACACTGTTACTTGTGTACTGTGTACAGTGTCATAGTGTCTTGTTGTGTAAATGTCTTTAATAGATGTTGTATATGTGCTTTGTGGTGTGCAGTGCTGCAGTTTGTGCCGAGTCACGTGGATGTACGCGTGTGCAGCTTTAGTGAACGTGTGGAGAGGGGGCTGCTCATGGCCTATGCAGAAGTACGCAAGCGATCGCAGGAAAATGGAAACTTCTCTGTCCATGTGAGTGAATTCCCTTGATATCCATCATCACTGGCACTCTCGAAAACAAAAATTAAAAATAGAGACATTCCTGCAGGCTATAAAACAAGTTTCACTTTTAGACTGTGCTGTACTAATGCTTTTCTGCCACTGTGATTCAGGACACATGCTTACAGATTTTCCCAACAGATTGTTTCAAATTTTGTATTAGTTTAGACCAGCAGTTCTCAAATCCAAAGCTGGAACCTGCATTCATGAAAGACTAGTTCAGAAGTGTTTTTACACACCTGTTTCAGCTCACTAACAGTTGATAAAAAATACAAAGGAATAAAAAATGATCATAACAATAATAATCATCATCATCTTCATCACCATCATCTTTGCTCCAAAAACATGTAATAAGAAAGCAGACGTTTTTTTTTACATTTTCAAAGAGCTATCTTATTATAATAATAATGAACTCCAAGTAGGAGCTTTCAAGGAGGATTTGATCTCAGTATTGATTCTTTAGTTGCTCTGAACAGTTGGACAATGGTTAGCGTTAAAATAGAATTGGAATTGTGTTACAGATGATTTAGGCACATATCTACTACTTTTTAATCCAACATTGAAGAATTTGTGCTCAAATATAAGCATTTCATGCCTTTACAAAGTAAAGTAAGAGGTAAAGTGGCCCCTCATAGTCACGCGTGAACACAGCACAGCACAATTCTGTCTCTGCATTTGACCTATTCACCTAGTGAAGCAGGGGGCTGCCATCAACGAGGGGCACCCGGGGAGCAGTGTGTGGGGACGCTACCTTGCTCAAGGGTACCTCAGTGATGACACTAGCAGTCCTGGGATTCGAACCCATGACCTTCTCATTGCAGGGGCAACTCCTTAACCACAGGTCACCAGCTACAACTGTTTGTCTCTGTTGGTCTAGATTCTGAACATCACTGTCAGCATGACGAAAGGCCAGCGGCAGCAGAAGACTCCAGTGGAGATCACGTTTGCTATCCGTGATAACCAGGGCTACCTCAAGGGGGCGGACATCAGCGCACAGCTGAGGCAGCTGAACATGGTGGAGTTTAGCTTCTACCTGGGCTTCCCCGCCCTACAGATCGCAGAACGTGAGTCTGCATACACAAACATATACAGCACATATCCTTTCTCACACAAGGATGACACACCCAGTCCTTATAGTCTCCTGTAGTGATTTAACGTTCTCATTTCTTTGCTTCTCTGTTGTGCTCTGCTTTTCTCCTCCTAGCTTTCCATTACCCAGAACTGAATATATCTCACATGCTGCGCTCCTCCTGGGTGAAGACAGGTATATCTAGTTTAAACCTGTGTTTCAGGCAAATTGGTACTTTTAATGCATCCAAAAATAGATGACTACATATATTATTATATGTACAGAACTGTACAAAAGTATTAGGCATCTTTATATGAGCAGTGAGTTTTTTTACATTAATATGACTAAATATTTTTAATAAAACTAAAAAGAATAAATACAAATAACATTCTATAGTAAATAGTGATGTTATGTTCAGATATCAGTGTGTTCTTGTGGAAGTCCAATATTACTGTAGTTTCCATCAGAAATCTGGTTTGACTCAATCAGTCCTTCATTAAATTAAATCAGGAGCTGCTGATGGAGTTTC
>JBBJLS010071365.1:0-11162 GCA_037577275.1 Bryconaethiops microstoma | reverse complement strand
TATTACATGTTTTTAAATTACAGTAACTTTGGTTCTACGTGACACAGGAACACCAAACAAAGCTCAGCATGACGTCCAACACCTCGAGCATCAACACTCATATAAGGAGCCATTTTGGCATATGATGACAATTTACCATTTGTTGTGCTTTCGTGTTCTAAGGGTTAAAGTGCTTTTATCTATTATTGTATTATTTTTCCTGAGTCAACTTCTAAACGTTGTGACATCACAGCCATGATCAAATCAAAACAGCATCACTCTTCTTGCACGTTTGGACTGCATGGATTGGGGAGTGTTTTATTTATTTTTTTTCCACGTTTGGACTGCATGGATTGGGGAGTGTTTTAATTGTATTTTTTGGTGACTCCTTTTAAGGCGGTCTGCAGGTAACCGTGCTTTGAAGAAACTGACTCTAATTGCATTCTCTCACTTAACAGGTTACTGCCTGTTGCTCAGACATCACATGACATGAGTTATGAATAACAGTAGCTGCTAGAGACAGTTGAGAGGAGCGAAAGTGAGCCTCCATCCCCTGGCAGACGCTTTTGAGCTGAGTTGAGTCCCATTAGAAATGTTCTGTTAGGTGTTAGTAATGATACACATCACCTGATGAAAACTTCAAGTTCTGAATCACAAACTCCACCCCAGTGATCCTTCTGACCCCACACACTCCTCCTTGACTGGAGGCGAGGGATCACCTGACCCCAGGTCAGACCTCCGCTATAGAGTCAATGGGCTCCACTTGAGGTTCGGTGGGGGGGGTGGGGACCTCTTCAATCACTGCTGGTGTGGGTTCAAGCTCCTCCTCCGTCACCAACTCCTCCACCTGCTGAGGTTAAACAGATCCATTAGCTGACTGGTGGAAAGAGTAAAAGGAATAGAACAGTATGAAAGCTCTTGGTTACATTAGTAATCGGCAGATTATTTTGATGATTAATCAATAATGTTGCATTATCGTCATATAAAACTGACAAGCTATCAAGAAGTTCTGGGCCAACATCCAAAAACCACTAATCAGGATCAGATCATTTATCAGGTCTCTACTCCAGAGCGGGCTACAACAACATTAACAATAATAACTAGAAAAACAGAAAATTCCTGAAAAATTTTTAAAAGGGTCAAGAAACGACCTATAGACATTAGCATTAGTATTAGCTGTGTCAGTGTGTGTGTGTGTGTGTCTGTGTATGTGTGTCTGTGTGTGAGAGAGTGTGTGTGTGTGCGAGAGAGAGAGAGAGAGAGAGAGAGTTTGTGTCCCAATACTTTTGTCCATATTGTTCACTTTAAACAGGTGTGTCTTTGGGGGCGTGGCCTGAGGTCTCATACGAGGTTTCATAAGGTTTGGTCACTGTATGGAGCCTGAAAGTTTCTTCTTCTGAAACTGTATTCATTTCAATGGGGTGAAAAATGAATGGAAGTGAATGGAGGGGAAAGGGATGAGCAAAAGACGAGGAAAAGACGAGTGCAGGTCATCACCGAACGCGTTTGTGTGTCGGGACAGTTGGCCTGAGGTATCACATGAAGTTTGATGGGTTTCGGAAGAAGCGTGTCTGAGGAAGACGATCCGAAAGTTGAGCCCTATTCATTCTCTATGGCATTTTGGCCATCTTTGTTGGCGTGTAGCATCGCCACGGTACCACAAAACGCCAATAAAAGTGATACCACACCTCGCGCTGACGAGCCGAACATTTTGATATATAGGTTCGGCCGCATTAAGTGGGAATAATAATAAATAAAGAATAAAGATTAATAAAGATTAATAAAGAAACCGAGGTGAAGAACAATAAGGGACTGTCCTATTCATTTGAATGCACAGGCCCTTAATAATAATAATCATAATCATCATCATCATCAAAATATGTGTTATTCTTTGTTTTTCATCTTTTTTCTTCTTATTATTATATGAATATCTGTACAATGCTCCAGAATGGGCTGTAATAATACCACTTTATGAACAGTCATAAAAATGACAATAGTACTAAGAACAACATCAACATTACTGCTAATAAGCATTATTATTACTATACTGTTAATTAAGGTATTTTTATTCATTATTATTTAATAATAATATTATGGTTATGGCATAATTAACAAATACAACTATGTCAACAACAACAATACTAATAATAATTATTATGATCAATATAATTGGCATTATCATTGTATTTTGAAACACTTTATGGATTAGTAATAACATTAATGTTCTCAATGTATATCATAATGTGAATCCCTAAAGCAGTGGTTCTGAAAAACCCAAGGACCCGTTTGAGTCCTGGACCCTTCAGCTGTGACTGTAACTGAGTAGCTTCAGGTCCTGGGCTATGACTCAGTATTGCATTTCTGCAGAAAATCCTTTCTGATTTCTGTTCAGAGGTGTTTTCTGTGAAATCAGTGGTTTATCCACCTGAGCTGGAGCGACCTCAGGCTGCGGCGGAGTCGCAGGACGTTCTGCACGCGAGCCCACTCCAGGCAGCTGTGGAGGACAGAATGGCAATATGGAAAAGAGTTGCACACCACTTCCATGTTACACAATAAGTTCTAAAACTACTGCTGCCAGATTACTAGGGTTACACCACTGCCACAACACTACTACTACATTTGTTGCCACAGTACTATTATTGCCACTACTGCTGATATTGCTGCTGCCACACTACTACTACTACACCGGCTTTAACATACTAACTGCTGCTGTTGCTACACTACTACTACTACTACTACATTTGCTGCCACAGTACTAACTATTACTGCCACACTGCTGATATTGCTGCTGCCACAGTACAACTATTACACCGGCTGCAACATACTAACTGCTGCTGTTACTACACTACTACTACTACATCTGATGCCACAGTACTAACTATTACTGCTGATATTTCTGCTGCCACAACATTACTACTACTACTACTACAGCTGCTGCCACACTACTACTACTACACCGGCTGCAACATACTAACTGCTGCTGTTGCTACAGTACTACTACTACAACATCTGCTGCCACAGTACTAGCTACTGCTGCAACATACTAACTGCTGCTGTTGCTACACTACTACTACTACAACATCTGCTGCCACAGTACTAGCTACTGCTGCTGCCACATTAATACACCGGCTGCAACATACTAACTGCTGCTGCTGCCACACTACTACTACATTTACTGCCAAAGTTAACTATTACTGCCACTACTGCTGATATTGCTGCTGCCACACTACTACTACAACACCGGCTGCAACATACTAACTGCTGCTGTTGCTACACTACTACTACTACTACAACATCTGATGCCACAGTACTAACTACTGCTGCTGCCACACTGCTACTACTACAGTTGCTGCCACAATACGACTACTGTCACTAATGGCTATAGCCGCACTACTACTAATACAGCTATTCCTGGCACTACTACGGTTATTATTTCTGCAACTACTATTGCTACATCTGTTGCCACAGTATTAACTACTGCAGCTGCCACCACTACTACCACACTACTATTACTGCCGCCACTAATGCCTACAGCCACACTACTACTACTGCCACTAATGCCTACAGCCACACTACTACTACTGCCACTAACGGCTACAGTCACACTACTACTGTTGCGACATTACTACTACTGCTGCCACACTACTACAACTGCCACTAACGGCTACAGTCACACTACTACTACTACTACTGCTGCCACATTACAACTACTTCTACTAATACTACTGCCATTAACGGCTACAGTCACACTACTACTACTGGTGCCACATTACTACAACTACTACTGCCACTGCCACTAATGACTACAACCACACTACTATTACAACTGCCACTACTGCTGCCACATTACTACTACTTCTGTTACTACCACTAATACTACTACTAATACTGTTGCTGTTACTATCACTAAATGTTTATTTTTATAAGAACTTTCTGAATGTTGTACACCTTTCTCCATCATTGCATAACCATATACAGCTCTGTTCATCCTTCTGTACACAACTGACAATTCTTCTGTCTTTACAGCTTAATGATTCTTTACTTCTAATCGACTAATTAAATTTGTAAAGTGGCACAAGCCAAGTGTATCACAGTCATTACAATCAGGAATGACGATGGAGGTATTGTGTTAAAACTCCACTGACCTGCAGGCCTCCTTTAGCCAGGACCCTGAGTCCGAAGAGGATGGTCACGATGCAGACCACCAGCTCCACCACCAAGAACAATATCAGCGTGGTCAGCAGGCCGTCAATCACGAGCTAAACCCGCCCATGGACAGAGAGAGACACAGACACACAGATGTATTTGCTAAGGAAAAATAAAGACATAATTTTTCCTTAGCAAATACATAAACATGACACAAAACACTGTCCAAGCTTACACTACCACTCAAAAGCTTTGGCACACACTGAGATTTTCTACATTTGCATATTACTCACTTAATATTTACTAAAAATACACTCACTATTTGTTTGCTTACAAATAAATGTACAGTATTTTTCGCCACTTCAGTACCTTTATTAGTCAGAAAAGGACATTTTTCATACATCACTACTGACCTCCAAAAATCCACCTAATATAATTATAATACGCATGTGGATCACCAGATGATATTAGATATTTAAGGATCTGTTAAGTGCTGAAACAATAACGAGTGCATTTAAAGTTAAAGGACAGTCTAGAATTTAACTTTAAATCACCACCCAACCAGTTAATAGGAGTCAGAGATGCACTGTTACAGATTATTTCATTTTAAAAAGGAAACTGGTTTTATTTCATCTTTTTATTAATAGTTGTTCACTCAACAATTTTCCTGCGTTTAACAAGAATAGTTAGACAGTTTACGAAATAAATGGATAAGTGGTGGTGTAAAAAACTTTTGCCTGGTAGTGTATGAATCTCATCCATTACAACCTAAGGCCATTAATGTACATTCACATTATGTCCATGATTAATAACAGGGCTGAGGCTTAGCTAAACGCGCGCACACACACACACACACACACACACACACACACACACACACACACACACACACACACACACACACACACACACAAATAAAAAACAAAATAATTAAAAAAATAATAATAATAATAAATGTGTGTGTATTTATCAGACTGCAGTTTTTAAAACACTGGGCCAAAGTGCAAAACCAGGAGCACGACAGCAAAACAAAAACAGCTTCACCAACTCGGCTCTCTTTTCTAACTCTGTCATACACAAAGAATAATTCAATTTGGGTGAAAATATTAATAAAAGCATAATAAGAAGCTAATTAGTGCAAAATGAACTCTGCGCCCGCTTCCTTCTGCTAGAACTTAAAGAAAAACAAGTTCTGAATGTAAAAAGACATCAAATTGGGTGAATTTGTGAAACTGGGAAACACTCCACGTTCACTTTAACTCTGCACTTTCCTGTCTAGGCTGTTTAAAGCAGCTACATGCATTACAGAGCCTGAGACACAAGAGCGGGTTTTACTTACTTTACAGGTTCGTTCGACTGTATAAGTGCATTTCTTGAAACAATTCTGCTGCTTTGGGAGAGCAGACACAAGAGACAAGAGTTAAATCTTGCAAAAGACAGAAGACCTTTGCAAAATTTAACTCCGAACTAAAAAAAACTAAAGCCCTGTCCAAATCCCAGAGACTGTTACAGTTTTTTTTATTGCTTGTCAAGGAAATCTCTCTCAGAAACCTGTACCAAGTGCAAACGGTCAGTGCATGAGGTTATTCCTCTTAAACATCTATTACATGACATGAAAACATGCACAGAAAGAGAGGGAGGGGTGTGGCCGAATAAAGCTATGCGTAAATTAATGGTAAAAACAGTGAATTTGAAGCAAAGCAGTCTTGATTTGCAATGGAAGTGGTTTAATTTGGAGGGGAAAATGAGGTGTATATTTCCAACTGTGGCCTGTGAGAAAGTTTTGGCACCCTACCGCCTCCCCAGCTACACTGGTTTCTTCTCCAGTAAAAGGCAGCAGAAAGCAGAAGTCTGAGCCCAGAAGTCTGAATATTGACTTATATCTGCCGAACCCTAAACACGGATCTCATCTAACTGGACAGACAACTATAAAACAAACGTCCCACGTCACACAGCAGAGCAGAGCTAAAGCACAGATTTATCAGTATTTTCTTATGTTGTGTTTCACTTTGCTCTGCGGGTTAATGATGCTAAGTTTAATAACTGTGATGTACTGATTATATCCTCACTGTTGGAAACACAACCCTGTATCTCCATTTTTGTCAAAAACGGAAAATATCTGCTGTCGTAATTGGAAAATAGCTGGGGTCCAAATTTCATGAGAAATGCACCAATAGAAATGGTCCAAACTGACCTTGCAATGAAAGTAAAAATATTTTTATCTTATCCTGTAAAATTGCTGTTTTGGAGATGCAAGGTTTTGTCCCACCAGCAAAGATGTATAGACATACATGTAAATAGTATCTGGCATGTTTGTTTTTTGCACATTTCTTTCATGTTTCACTGTCAACTTTGCAGGTGTGGCAAACTATTTACAGCAAACGTAAAAGGGAAACAGTACATACAGTATAGTTAAATACTATCAGACCAGCTCACACACTATAGTGGCTATAAGGAAGCTGGACAAAGGCCTATTTTCTGAGTACAGCAAGAGGCAGGAACTTCTGTTTCTATACCACATCACGTTTAGATAACTCTTGTGTCAACAAAGCAACACAGCCAACGTGACTACAGTATCACACACGATGCACAGTCGATCAGTTCAAAGCTTCAACTGTTTCTTTCCCTTTTCACCAAGAGATGCATGCCAGGATTTACAAAATATCCCTTGTTAGTCTCTCTGACCAGTGATGGGCCCAACAGGCCTACCAGGCCCCTACCAGGCCCCTACCAGGCCCCTACCAGGCCCCTACCAGGCCCCTACCAGGCCCCTACCAGGCCCAAATCACCACTCAAATTTCCTTCCAGTATCAAAATCCTTAGGAAAACGCACCCTGGCTAAATATGCAACAGTCAAACAATTAAGATCCCATTTCAACCAAAAACCATAACTGAGTGTTTTCAGCTCTTAATCTAGGCACAAAATCCCATCATGGTTCAAGAAGTAGGACTTTGCATAGTATTCTAATGATGACCGTCGCATAAATTTCAGAATTAGAAGCTTAAGAAGCATGAAGGTGCAACATATAGAATTACATAAACCAGCTACAGCCATCAAGCAGCGAACGTGGCACAATCACAAATCAGTTCAACACTGAAGACAAAAACACTATAAATGTCTGGCATATTAAAGTTATGCCGGTTGTTTTTGCTCGTGTGTGCAAACAAGACATGATCTTAATTTAATTTTTAATTATGGGTTCAAAGCTTTATGCATTCTGGTCATCGTCTCACTGCAGTGCATAAACTCAATACAAAATAAGAACACACAGCTGGGAAACTTCACGAGCTGACCACATGGATCATCACAAATTTAAATGAGATGATTAAAATTTCAGATATGAACTGTAGAAGAGCTTCTGTTATATTTCAGTTACTCTCAGGTTCAGACACTGAAACCACCACACATTTCAGAATCTTTCTGTTTGATGAGAAACAAACCTAAATGCTGGCAGTGAGCACATTAGAAATGGCTGCTGGACCGAATTGGTTCATTGGTTGTATTTAAAAGTCGTTTGTTGCATTTGCTGTGTGTTGTTGAATTAAAAATAATCAGTCTGCGAATGCTGATATGCGTTCAACTGTCCATACCCATAAATAACTTGGTAAGAGCTGGCAAATTCTGGCCAAAACACCAGAGTCTGAATCATAAGATCGTGGTTTGAACACAAATGTTCTTTTTTGCCCATAATATCAAAGTTTGTTTGTCTCCACACACTGGTTTTATAGCAAACACACAATCACACTTTGCATTTACTTGTGGAAATGTATCTAGTTAGTTATTAATCTGTCACTGCCAAAGCAGGCCTATGCATGATTAATACTTTTGCTGCGGTATACAGCATCACTTGTAAAACAATAAACGCTGAGCAGACTTTTATGAAATAAGTTTGCCTTTACTTCATTCTTCACATCTACATGGGCGTCCTGGCATGAAAAAATTATAGTAATCACAGCTACCTTTGACTGGTGTAGGTCATAACAGTGTTTTAAAGGAAACAACAGCATCCCAGAAATAGAACATGAGCTGTGTCCGAAAAGTGTACTCGTTCACTATGTAGGGCACTATGTAGTGAATCAGCCATTTTGTAGTGTTCGAAATTCCAACCGTCAGTCTCACCCAGTAGTTAGTGCTCTACAAAACCTCAGCGCGACGTCAACATATAGTGTCCAGATACTGTACATTACATGAATACACATGTACCATCATGCACTGTGGGTTTCTTTTACTGTGCACTACATAGTGACCGAGTGCACTTTTCGGACTCTACACTACTGTTATCCCTGAAAGAAGAGGAGCGAGGCGGAGGAGGAGAGACGAGGGGAAGTGGGGCTTCAAACGGAGGAGATTCAGCCACACTTTCTCTCTCTCTCTCTCTCTCTCTCTGCCTCTCTCTCTCTCTCTCTCAGTGGTGCCCCCGGACGGATCTATCGGTCACCGTGCCCACCGGACCCCGCCTCATGTGCAGGCTGTGTCTGAACTAGAGAGACACGACGTGTGTTTATGCGACAGAGATAATTTGCCAACATCCAGCGCACTATTTAAGCAACAGTTAGTAAAAACGTAACATCCCGAGTGTCCGAAATTAGCTAAACGCCGCCTCCCCTTGTTCACTAGTTAGCCCCCTATATAGCAAACACTATGTAGTGAACTAGTGAACGGGTGAACGAGTGCACTTTTCGGACACAGCTAATGGCTACCAATCAAGATGATGTTGGTTGCGCATGTTATGGGCGATCCATCTACTCCACAGGCCATCCTAGCATCAAGTGAAACCACGGAAGCAATGCAAAGTGACCACAAGAGAAAGTCTAAGGTAGAAGATGAATAAAGCTCATGCTCCTGACCTGCCTGAGTCCTGGAGAGGTTGATTAGTTACAAGTGATCAGTGTTGGAAACATCTCCAGCACAACTTCAGGCTTCAGACTACCGATCCCTGTCCGAGTCAACTGTTAGTGTTGTATGTCCACGTTTTTGCAGATGTTGTGTTTTGCACTTTGGTACAGTGCTGTGAAAATGCATCACTGCAATTTTCTCAAAAAACTGTAACAGAACATGTGATGAACCACTGATGTCAAATTTCACTCCCACTTCTAAAACCATCATAAATCTGAGTGAATCTAGAACATGCACAGGAGTCTTGATTTCCATGAACATGTCCAGACCTGGTACACTTAGCCCCCAGAGCTCAGCAGAGCAAAATGTGATTCTGACCACAAGGGCCAAAGAGACTTAGAGTCAACACCAGCTCTGCTGGGACAAAAGCCTCTGGTTCGGCCAGATCTGGTTTGGACGATCACCATGGCATGAGTCGTTTCCCAGGAAAAATGTGAAAACGGGTTACACACTTACAACAGAGGCCTTTAAGCAGTTGCTGAATTCTGTGAAGAAATACGCAAACCGTTAATAAAACCACAGCAGTTCCAGGTATTTTTCACCTTCCCCGAGGTTCTCTGGTATAAATGGCGAACCTGTGAAAGCTTTGCCCATGCCATTGCACTTTTAAGTACTGACTACTAATTCTTCTTTCTGAACATGTAGTTTAGTATTAATGAATTGTGCAGATTCACGGCTGTACTTACAAATACAGTCTGCAGAAACTAAAGAATATAACAGAACTCAGATTTGGTCTAAAAGCAGGTTTTACCAAATTTGGGGAACATCCGTGCAGTGAGAAATGCCAGTTACAGGGGGTCCTCAAGTTATGACGGAGATTTATTTAATTTATTAAAAGCATCCTTCGAGAGTGATGTAACCCGAATTTTGGTGTAAGTCGAAACACACCCCAGCGTAAGTTAATAACGTATCCTAACACAGTTGAAAAATCTATAAACACAGTTAAGAAAAAATGACAAATGATAAAGGCCTAAAAGTCGCCAAACAAAGCCACAGAAATGGAACATCAGCGCTTAGATAAGCGTCCTCCCTCACTCATACAGCGCGTTACTGCGTATTCTTCTGCAGAGCACCACTAAACTAGTTCACCCACATGAACGTCATATACTCAAAACATCATATGTTGAGACCTTCGTGACTTGAGGACCCCCCTGTACTGACAAAATGATTATTTTCCAACCACTTCAAAAACCAAAACTGAAAGCGAAAGTGAGATCCAAACAGCATCATTTACTTAATTATTAATTCTAAAGGTTTAAATAGGTTTACTGATAGTTACTTAAAAAATGTGTTTCAGGTACACGTTCACTAGCAAAACTCAGCATCTGCCCTTTGGCTTCCATTCTAAATGTGTTTTTTGTTCTGAAGTTCAGGGAACTGCTTTGAAAAGATCCCCCGTGGGGACCAACTGCAGCAGATGGGTCAGGGAAGAACATAAAGAGTATTTCTTTAATGTCTGAGGCCATGTGCCGCAACACCAAGCCAATTTCGTGGTCTGCAATCACCAGGAAATCAAGACATTATGAATGATACAGCATTCATACGCAAAGGATTACAAGAAACCGGGTATTAACAGACATGTGTTATTAATTAGTAAATGTAATTAAGAGGTTGAGCGCATGCAGATGTGAGCGTGTCATTAAACCCACATTACTGGGACGTGGAAAAGTGCGCGTCACACCCCAAACTCGGAAAATGACAGTCAGCATTCCATTCCATTCAAAAAAAGTTTAATTTCAGCTGCATTTCACTTCATTAATGTATTAACTGGTTACTTGCTACTGGCTGGTCATGCAGAATAAAATATCCGCCGCCCCATGCCTGCACTCAGCAGTACAGTGTGAATGTGTGTGTGTATGTGTGTGTGTGTATGGTTTTTACCACGGTGAACACCTCCAGTCTGCGGCAGTGCTCGCAGTGGTAGGTGTCCTGTCGGTAGGGAAGGTGTCGAGAGAGGAGGCCCAGAACCGCCGTGGTGAACGCAGCACTCACCAGGTGGACCACCAGTGTCGCTTTCACCTACACACAAATGGTTCAAAATTAATACACACTGCACAGCAGCGCACACACACACACACACACACACACACACACACACACACACACACACACACACACACACACACACACAGTACAGCTG
>JBBJLS010071364.1:0-11162 GCA_037577275.1 Bryconaethiops microstoma | reverse complement strand
CTGTTCTAGGATGCCCTCTGGACCCAGTGGAGGTGGTGAGTGACAGGAGAATGGTGGCGAAGCTGTCATCCCTGTTGAACAACATCTCCCACCCCATGCAAGAGACTCTGACAGCACTGAGCAGCTCCTTCAGTGGCGGCTACTGCATCCACAGGAGAGAATCTGCAGGTCTTTCCTTCCAACCACTGTCAGACCTTGCAGTTGACCACACAGACTAGCAAACACACACATCCAGTACACCATGGCAGTTTCTCTTACATGCAATATTTGTTCGAGTGCAATTTTCTGAGGCAACATGTGCATTTTTAGGGGTGAAATATTATTACTGAGTGAAATATGCAAAGATATATAAAGTTATATCTATATATCTGTCTATCCATCTATGTTTATATATCCACTCCGTACATATATACATACATATACTCAGGGTGTACACACATACATACAATATACTTATCTAAGTTTATATATACATATTTTTTTTTCCAGATTGATTGCATAGTGTTTGTTTTATACTGTAATTTGTGCCGCTCTTATGTTGTTCTGACCACTTTCTACAGTGACAATTGAATTTACCCACTTGGACTAATAAAGGTTTATCTTCTCTCTCTCATCTTTATTTGTAATGAAATACAAATAAAGTTCAGGGTTCCTTGTACCAGAGCAAAAAGCGCCACAAGACGATGAGCTTGAAAGTGTTTCTTTTTTTCCCCAAACACACTTTTTCCCTGTTGTTGCAGTTCCGGGTGCTGTTCGCCAACCTGATCGCCCTGTTCTGGTACGCCTACCTCGCCTCTGTCCGGAAGTGAACGTCAGGAGCTCGGCCGAATCCAGTTTGTGCCTTTAAAAGACTGTGTGCTCAATCGGGCCTCTATGAACCACTGCCTTCTAATCTAGAATTTGCGGCGTCTGTGCCGGACGACAGGTCAGTTTTGATTCCCAAAATGTGCTTCCTGACCATCTAATCACTTCTGGACCAGGAGAAATAACGTTGGCTAATGCTAATCCTAATGCTCTGTGCCACAGTTTCTCATTCAGTCTGAATGTAGCATTGAACAGCAGGATGCACTTCATGTTTGTAGATGGTAAGACACTAAAATATGTCAGTGTTTTAATAAAAAATGGGGGAAAAATCAATTATTAAATTATTAAAATGTGTTAATTATTCATATTACTCAGTATGTTTGAGGAAAATTGGTTAATTGTTGAGATTATTTTACAGTGGTGGTGAAGGGAACCAGACATCACATCTTGAGGACCATCTTGAGGTCCACCAACCTTCAGGATGTAAAGATGTTTAGTGTTTTACTAAAGCACCTTTAGGTGGACGTCCTCATTTGTTATACTCGTCCAAAAGCTCAATGTTGGTCCACTGTTTGTCTCCTTTGAGTTTGACCTCAGTATATTACTGGATTTAGTAGAAGTGTTTCCACCAAAGCAATCTCCAAACAGTCATGGACTGTGGCCCTTCTGGAACACAATTAAGTTCTCCTGGCTTTAAAAAATCAGAATACACTATATAGACAAAAGTATTGGCACACACCTCTTAAATATTGAATTCTGATTGTCCCTTACTTCTATACATCCATCCATTTTCTACTCCTTTGCCCTGCACTCAGGATCGTGGCGGGGGGAGGGGGGGGGATTAGGGGGTCTGGAGCCTATCCCAGCTGCTATGGGCGAAGGCGGGTACACCCTGGACAGTCACCAGCACGTCGCAGGGCCACGTACAGAGACAGACAACCATTCACACTCACAGTCACACCAGGGAGCAATTTAGTGTGCTCAATTAACCTCTCCCCAATGCACACATTTTTGGCGGTGGAAGGAAACCGGAGCTCCCGGAGGAAACCCACGCGGAAACCCACGGGGAGAACTTGCAAACTCCACACAGAAAGACCCTGCACCCAACCCGGGAGTCGAACCCAGGACCTTCCTCCCTTACTTCCAATGAGGGACAGTCTTAATGCTTCAGCAGACCAAGACAGTTTGGACGTATAAAGACGCGGCTGGATGAGTTCAGTGTGGAAGAAATTGACTGGCCAGACAGAGCCCTGACCTCAACCCCATCCAGCACCTTTGGGATGAGCCAAGCGTTCTCATCCAATATCAGAGCCTGACCTCATATAACAGCTCCAACTCCATATTAAAGTTTATGGAATCGAATGCAATGTTTTAAAAGTCCCTGTTGGTGTAATGGTCAGGCGTCCCAATACTTTTGTCCATGTATTGTACATGGACTTGAGCCTTCAGGACAGTAAAACAAGAGCAGATGAGCTTCTATAAGCTATTTTTGATCCATAATAAACTGGATGATCTGAACACATAGTTAGTAATTAGGCCTGTATGACCACAGCAGCAGGAACTTTCTTGTTAGTCTCATCTCTCTGCAATATTACTTTCTGTTTATCATTAAAAAGTCTGAGCTGAATTCTGTACCAAATTCACCCTAAAGCGAAATGGTAGAGCCCTTCAGAAGCTGAGAAAGAAAAAGTGCAGTTTAGCCGTTGAGTAAATATATAAAGCTTTATTATTCCAGAATAAAAATGAAAGAAAAACAACAGAGCAATAATTTATGGAATGACACTTAATAAATCTGTACCAGACCAAATACTTCAGTGTTCAATGTGCTAACGTTAGCTAACAGTGGCAGAGTTAGTCTAAACAGAACAAACAGTAACAGTCTGGCACTGATGGCACCGTTATCGCCTGCGATGACAGAAACAAAAAACATTCGAAAAAAGTGCAGATTCTAAACCATCATCCACATCTTTTTTGTCAAATGTTGCGATCACAGAAACACAGAGGCATTTACAATAAATGGAAGATCCATCATAACAGTTAAGTTATCTTGCTAACAGAAAATAATGCTTTTTGGATTTGGGATCTATTTTTTTAAACAATACATTACTTTTTTTAATGTCTTCCTTTCAAAGTATAGACAGCTAGCTAGAAATGTGTAAAAGATACAGATCAGTTTTGAAATAGGAGGTATTTTATAAACTCTGGTTGGGCTTTTGGGCCTTTAAGAGTGGAATGTGTGGAAGTAAAGCTAGCCTCGGAAGACTAATTTGCTAATTTTGTAAAGTGGGAGTCCAAATATACATAAATGTTTGAAGTAATGTCTTGTTGGGATATGAACTTTTTGTTGTTGTTTGCCTTGTAGCTAAAGCTAGCTTGGCTGCTAACTAGCAAGGTAGAAAATGAAGCAGGTTTTCTCTGTAGGTGTCAAAGATACAAATTAGTTTTCAAATAGGAGGTGTTTTATTATTACATCTGGGGTTTTTGGCCTTTAAGAATGGAATGTGTGAAAGTAAAGCTAAGCGTCCTAAGACTGATTAGCTAACTTTGTAGTTGTGTTACTCTCGCTGTGTTTGGGGGTCTTTTAGAGTGTAGTTTTATGACTGGCTGGGTTTGGGGTCTTTGAGAGTGTAGTTTTATGACTGTCTGGGTTTTGGGGTCCCTGTGTGAGAATAAAGCTGTTTCATCTCGAGATGGCGGTGACCTTAAAGGGGGTAATGAGGGTAACAGTAAGGGCTAGTGATGGAGGGAGCGAGTGAGGAATGCGGGCGCGTCCCGGGGTATGTTCCACTACCCTCCCCGCAGCCGGAGCATCATGTTGATGGTGCTGCCGTTTTCGACGCCGTAGTCCCGGAGCCGGGCTGACGATTCCAGCTGCCTGCCGCCGTAGACCAGGCGCTGCTGGTCGGTGGGGGTCCGCTCCTTGTTGTAGATCTTCTGCTGCAGCTGCGCCACCGTCTCCTCCTCCGACACGTCGTAGGTCTTCACCTGGCCCTTCTCGTTCTTCACGAACACCTGCTGCACCTTCCGCACCTCCAGCACCACCATCACCGCGGAGCCCGCGTGCAGCCCCAGGCTCTGGAGCGGCGCGTGCTCCACGTCCACGGTCAGGTGACGTCCCGAGTCCGTGCTCAGCCGCACGCGCGAGGCGGACACGCCGAACACCTGGGACACCTCGCGCCTCAGGTCTCCCACCGTGGAGCTCGTGGACAGGTGGACCACCCGACTCTCCCCACCCACCAACTTCACAGTCAGATCCATCATCATTGTCACTCAGGGGGTCCTGCAAGGGAACAGGGGGGTTATTAATTATTCTATATACACACACAGACTGAGGAACAGAATCACTGTGTTTAAATACAAAATAAACATCATAATCCCTGTTTTAAATAAACATAAACAATGCTTTTAAACATACATAATTAATTCCTGTTTTAAATGTGCAATACACATCATAATCACTGTTTTAAATAACAATAAATAATGCTTTTAAATAACCATAATAAATAATTATTTTAAATAAACAATCATAGCTTTAAATAAACATCATAAGCACTGTTTTAATACACAATAAACATAATAAATAACCACTGCTTTAAAATACACAATAAGTTCCAATCACTTAATTATTCATTTAGATTTTCAGGATATTTTGAACATTTGTAAGTTTGTTCCTTAGGCTTAATTAATCCGTTTTCCTGATTACAGTAAATAAAATATTCTTTTGTAATTTAGCAGGATTAAGAATGTTTGACCCCCTCAGATGTTCACAGAACAGAAGGCATATTAGAAAACATCTGAAAAAATGTAAAGAAACCACTCACAGCACCACGGAAATAACATTTTTTCTCCTTTTTCTACTGAAAGGTAAAGTCTGGGAAAAGAGTGTGACTTACCTCTGAAGGAAGGATGTCCTCTGTGTAAAAGTGTGTAAAAGTGTTTTTGTTGAATAAACTGTTCTGATCTCCTGAACTTCAAGTCCTGCTCAAACTCTGTGGTCCTTGTTTAAAAACAGTGGGTTGGCCCCGCCCCCTTCAACCCCACAGCTAATGGGAGATGGGGTGGCCCCGCCCCCTCTCAGTTTTCGTTTTTCCTCCGTCCGCGCACTTTCGGTTTCCTTTCTCCACACGGTGACGTCACTTGTGCTGGAGAGGGGGTGGGAGGGGTGACCCAGGACAACAGACTGGATGGTGGTCCACATGATCCAAATAAATTAATGAATTAAACTGCTTTTTTATAAGGAACGAAGGGTTTTAAACATGAACATGATACTAAATTCACATCATAAATGAGCATGAGAAGCTTTAAAGACCCACTTCACTGGTCTTTTAATCTGATACTTCTGGAGCCCATGGTCAGGTTCCTCAGTTTCAGGTTCCTGCACCTCAAAAAGAGCTCAAAGCACATTGACCCAAAGGAAAAGACCCCAATTCTGGATGAGTTCTGGTTCAGATGAAGGCTGGAATGTTCCCTTAATTCCCTTCATTGGGATCATAAACCAGGACTTTATGAGCACCTGAGATGGAGGATTGAGGGATTATCAAGTGGATTTGCAATAAAACTCATTTGGTCGTGCTTTATTAATATACTACATTGTCAAAAGATCAAGCGTTGTCAGTTTTTAAGCAATTTTCTCCAGGATCAAAGAAGTTTTCTGATTTTGATTCATTTCTTTTGTGCATAAATCGATCGATTACTCAGCATTAAAAGTATTCTGTACTTTGGCTCCAGTAAACAGCTCCGTGAGTTTCTATTTCCATTTGGCAGACATGCTGGAGAAAGGAAGACACAAGTGGGAGACGAAAAAAGTGATCAGCTGACGGGGAATTCCACCTGATAATCCTTACGTCACGCAGAGCAGGGAACTTTCTGGTATGCTGTTGAATCCGGAGGCCCCGCCTCCACGAAGTCACGTGAACCTGTAACCTCTGTACCACAGCTGGGTGTTTGTTGTGTTTGTTTTGGGCCCAACTTGAACGCGTCATCCCTCGTATAACTGGTTTGTCAGAAATCAGATAATCACAGTTTGTGTTTCTGCTAAATGAAACCTAGTAATAGTAGAAGTTGTCTGATAAAGTAGAAATGATTAGATAAAGTATAAGTGCAAGTCATCAATCAGACCAGAGAACTAAAGGAAAACCTGTCAATCCTTCTCAGTCTTTAATGACAGTCATACTTCAATGGACCTAAATGTTTATTGCACATCAATACACACAAAAACTAACATCAGAACTCAGCATGTTTCAGCATGGCAGATCGCTCCTCTCTCTTTGGAAGTGGGATGTTTCCTGTGGGAATAAAACAAGTTATCAGAGTGAAATCTTACAAATAAGCTCTCGTAACTCACAAAAGGCCTTCACCCCTCCGACACAAAGTCTTTGTTTTTCAACTTAATCTCTGCTTAAGATCTGCTGTATCTGTAAATCATTCGCTCGTGTATCTGTAAACCATTCCGCTCTTGTATTCGTGTACTTAGGACAAAAAAACTACTTAAAACGAATTGAAAACTGAAGCCAGAGGGCAACTAGACAAGCAACTAACTGTCTACTACTAAAAGTACGCTTCTATTAAAAAAAAAACCCCGGAGAGCATCTCGGAAGCAGCCTGTACCTTCATTAAGCTCTGATAGGCGACGCCGCCTCTCACTCCTCCCAGGAACTGTGGCGTTGGAGAGGCAGAGTCGTCGTTTTTTCCTCTACAAACAGGCGCTCCTTCCCTGATTGTGGACAGCTGAAGCTGCTTTGCGCAGCTAGCTGGCTGTTTTTTCTAATACACTCTTAGTAACTTAACACTACAGTTAGCCTGAAGTCTTCGCATGGTTGACGCATGTATAATTAGATCATGATGATCAACAGGCATTAACCCAGAACCCTGAAGGACAGCAAAGAGAGGATTTTGTCTTTAAAAGCAGACGGACCTGGAGGTGCTACAAAGTACTCCTCCACTGTGTTCTTGGAGAGCTGCAGAAGTTCGCCTGCACAGTCTCCTTCCCTCACCGTGTCTTCTCTCAGATACAAAGTTCTGGTAAGAGATGGCAGACATACACATGTATAACAGAAACTAGGTTAGGGTTAGGGTTAGGGTTAAATCCCATTGTTAACCAGAGCAGAGTAACAACGCTGATAACTGTCATGTTGTTATGGATGTTAGCACAGAGATATTAGCATTCTAGAACACACCAGAACCAGCTGAGACTCCATGATACCATCAAGATACGATTCTTTTGTGATTTTAAACATCTGTGATATGCTACGTATTCTGAAAGGGCATATATCGCATAGAATTACTTTTTATTGCAAATTATGCATCCCAAGGGAAACCATCTTCAATGCAATCAAGTTTAGACTTTTTAATCTCCTTTCAGTCTTGTTGCTGAAGAAAAAACAAACTGTGTCTAAACAAAGTAACATTAAAATACTAGACAGCAACCTGCGGTTTTAACTTTCCTTTGGGATGCATAATTTGCAGTCACAAGCACTAACAGGCAATAACCAAATGTATCATATCACAGATGTGTAAAATCAAAAAAGAACCAGAAGAGTAGAGGAAACCAAACTCATTTGGTTTCAGGAGAATGGTTGATAAGCAGGTGTCTACAAACTTTTGGACATTTGGTACATTCAGAGACATTAGAACGTGCAGAATTTCAGTGAAGACTAACATATAATGAAAGAGAAGGAACTGGAGGCACAAGAAGATGATCATGACCTCAGTTCTCAATCAGATGATGCAAGAACATTAGTCAAATGTAACACTAAGGCAAACAGACCGAACAGGAAGTTTTGGTTTTCTGAAAGAAAGCATCAGAGGAGCTTGTGGTTTGAAAATGGCTGTTCATACAATTCGATCAAGTGAACATGAGACAACAACCCTCAGCAGACTTCGCAGTGTGACAGGGGGTTTCCAGCAAAGCACTCAGAGCTCATATCCTGGGGCACCACAGCGGTGCAAACTCCAGCAGTCACTAAACAGCTGATTCAACTCTTCAGATGAATTCAGATATCCGCAGGGCTGTGGCACGGAAAGAACCAGTTTGACATGTATGGCTTAGAGCTTTATGTTTACTTAAGAGCATCACATCCCCTGTGGCTGCTCGCATTAAGTTCAAAACCTTAACACTTGCCTTCAAGGCCAAGAATGGACTTGCACCTCCTTACTTATCAGCACTGATGAAGCACTTCTCGTCCTCTCTGAGCTTCAAGCAGTGATCGTCTTGAACCTCCGTTGCTCAAAAGAAGAGGAAAACATGCATCAAGACTCTTTTCAGTCTTGGCTCCCCAGTGGTGGAATGAACTCCCTCTTGAGATCAGATCTGTGGAGTCCCTCTCTGTCTTGAAGACCCACCTCTTTAAGGAACAGCTTGGTGTCTAACCAGACCTCTCACTAATCTCTTATACATCTTTTCCTATATATTTAACAAATCCATCAGACACTTACTCGCTTAGTTGTTTGTCCTTACTTGTGTATTAACCTCAAACTTGTATTTTCTCTTTGACAGAGTTTGTTAAGGTGTGTAACTTAGCTGGTAGTAACTTGGTTAAAAGCAGATGTTGATTTAAGTAAAGTTTTACAGGTATGAAGAACAGATGTGGACCACTAAAGCACTGATGTACGTCGCTCTGGATAAGAGCGTCTGCTAAATGCTGTAAACGTAAAATGCCGTAAACGTCCACACCGACAACTGTTGAACATTGTTTTAGCTGCTGTCATGTTAAAGAAAAAGTTTTGGCTTTGGAAAAAAACATAGTTTTCTTGTTTGCATAATTAAGTAGAGAAATTGTACAGAGTTGGTCGCTTAGAGTGGGAACAAAAAGACAACATTGTTTACAGTGGTGGTGAATGAAGACAGACGTCCACCTCTGAAATCTCCTCAAAGAAAGTTCTTCCATAAGATGGTTCTGGTTGCGCCGCCTGACGCCTGAGACGTTGTTCTACCAGAGCTCTGAGAAGATTTTGGTCTAAAACTAAAACTGGTGGAGGGATACATGCCGGGCATCATGAGGCAAAATAGTCGATTTCACACCAAACCTACTCTGAATGACGTCCTTATCCACTGAACTCAAGAAACATCTCACCTGTCTTCAAGCACAGAGTCCATTGGCTCTACACCATCTGTGTTGACCACGTGAAGCTGATCAGCGAACCGGATCGCTTTCTCCAGACAGTCTACACCTTCCTGGTTGCCGAAGTCCACCAGAGCGAGTCGCTCCAGCTTGTCCACGAGGTCTGAGGAGACTTTAGTAGGCTGCAGAAAAAGAAAAACATCTGAATGTTTATCTTTTGTGGGACTAACTGGTAGCTAACTGAACACAACTCTGGTAAACGAAAGAAAACTTCTTCAGCATCCAGAATAATAAGGGATTGGAGAGAATATGGACAAGATGGGATTATATGGAAAGAGAAACGTACTGGGGGAAGCTGGCTTTCAGCTACAGGCTCCCAAGTGGGAAACTCTGGGACCTAAAGAAGAATAAAAACACAGACAGATTATTATATGATACATTTGAGCAGCAAAGCTATAAGTGACAAAACAAGCAAATTAACATAAAACCCCTGAGAAAAGCCCAGAAAACCTGTTGTGAAGGACTTATCTGATTACGTCCGTCACTTATTGTGAACGATATTTCTTGAATACCATGCTATAATGGTTAATATTTTTGCTTGAGTTTTTGAACAATGGCAATCTGTCTAGTGTGAACATCTTAACAGATAGTGTGCAAGGGAGTATTTGAGTGACGCACTGGGCGGAGGCCCAAGGTCAGAGCTAGCAGAAGCAAAAACCTCTCAGCAGTCGAGCAGAAGAAGTAAGATTTGAAGGCTTCTTGGTGCATTAATGGATGGTCGTCTATATTGAATACGGTCGCAAGTCTTCACCTTTACACCTTGGTGTATTTGAAGTATTTTAACTCTCTGGAAAATGGTCTAAAATGGTCCATATTTGGTAACTGGAAATAAAACTTGTGCACTGTCTTAGTAACAGAGGACAGATTGACAAGGTGACGATGTGATCGGCTATACCAGTCCCTAGAAGGTTCAATGGGGTTGGGTTCCATCGAGAGGTCGAGTTGGTGTTTGTCATTTAAACCATCTACACAGTGAAATTAAAAAATGTTCCTCCAAGACTAAAGTGCAACACAACCACAAAAATAGAAACAACACAATACTACATAAACGCAAGACAGGACTAAGGAGAAGAGTGCAAAAAAACCCACAAGAGCAACAGTACAGTAATTTACAGGACAAAACATCATACGGCGCAGTAGAGAGGAGCAGAAACAGCACAAGTTTGTACAGTTTTATCAAATGGTAAATGATTCCATCTTGAAGATGGGAGGACTGTTTGAAAAGCTACAGCTGATTTAGGCTGGTTGTTTTTAAAATATATTTTTCTTGCAAGTTGTCTAGAGCAGAATGAAACCAGATACAAACCATTAATGACAGGTAGCCATTGGTTGTAGTATAGTGCTGTTCTACATATCACCTACACCAGCACACTGTGATAGCTATTTTCAGATTTAGGAGGTATTAATAGATAAATACCATTTCCATTTGGGAAATGTGTATTATGTCTGGTTGATGTTTACATCACTTTGTTCTGTAGAGGTTCATTATATCAGCTTTGTATGACTTATCAAAGAGATTATTTCAACACGAAACATGAATTTCTTCACTTTATCGGGGCTGACTTACATCAACTCATATTAAGATATATTTTTTTAAATATTATGTTACTGGATTTAAATTGCATTTATTTATACTTCTTGGCTGTCCTAGAGGCTTTTAAATGTATTTTAATGTAACATATTACTAAAATATAGACATTTTACTGTTCTTTTTTAAAATACGTAAAATATGTTTTTGTTCAGTAATATTGATCTTTATTACTTGAGTGCAATTTAAAACACGCAATTTTTCTGGGTGGAACTATCACTACTGGGCAAAATGTTTTTATTCAGTAATATTAGTCTTTATTACTTGAGTGCAATTTAAAACACGCAATTTTTCTGGTGCATTTTCTACTGTTACTGTCAGTGCCTGTCACTACATTGTGTGTGTGTGTGTGTGTGTGTGTGTGTGTGTGTGTGTGTGTGTGTGTATGTGTGTGTATCTACAGTGTTCTAATATTTACTTGTATATTCACTCTGTATATATACACATATCCTCATTGTATACATACATATCACTATTAGTCTACATTTAGTTTACATATAGTCTACATATACTTATATGTATATATTTTATAACACAGATGTCCATATTTTATATTTCTAGATTGTATAGTGTACATTTTATACTGTACTGTTGGTCTAGTATTTTCTTTATTTTTTTATTTTATTCTATTCTCTTTTTTCTTAATTTTT
>JBBJLS010071363.1:0-11163 GCA_037577275.1 Bryconaethiops microstoma | reverse complement strand
CTACTGGCTGGACTTCCACTGAAGGTAACAAGACCACTTCAGCTGATTCAGAATGCAGCTGCAAGGTTAGTCTTCAATGTTCCTAAATTATCACACACTACACCTCTACTAAGGAACCTTCACTGGCTCCCTGTGGCCCCTCGCAACACACTTGCACCTCATTTACTTATCAGCATTGATCAAGCAGCGTGTTACTTCTCGTCCTCTCAGAGCTTCAGGCACTTGTTTTAAACCTCCGTTGCTCAAAAGAAGAGGAAGACATGCATCAAGCCTCTTTCAGTCTTGGCCCCCCAGTAGTGGAACGAACTCCCCCTTGCAATCAGATCTGTGGAGTCCCTGGCTGTCTTCAAGCGTCATCTGAAGACCCACTTCTTCACTTAGCACCTTGGTGACCAACCAGTCCTTTCGTTTATCTCTTATACATAATTTTCTTAATATTTAAAAAACCTTGGGCCCTCATCCTCTTAACTGTTTTTCCTTACTTGTGTATTAACTTTTTTCTTTTGACAGGGTTTATTAGGGTGTGTAACTTAGCTGGCAGTAACTTGGTGTAAAGCAGATGTTGATTTTAGTATAGCTTTACAGGTATGAAGAACAGACGTAGACTACTTAAGCACTGAGGTACGTTGCTATGGACAAGAGCGTCTGCTAAACCTCTTACGTAAACGTTTTTGGCAGACTTCTATGGACCGGACTAGATTGAGAGCTGAGGATTTTGGACTAGGTCAACCCTTTGAACTCTGTCATGTTCCTCAAACTATCCCTGAATGTTATTCTGCTGAAAAATGCCACTGTCATTAGAGAATAACATTGCCATGAAGAGCTGTACTTGGTCTGAAGGTAGTGTGGGGTCTGCCCAAATTAATTAAATAAAATCAGTCTAATTGATTTCTCAGCCTCATTATTATAATCTGTCTCACTACTATTATCAAATTAAAAGTACTACAATCTTTCATTTCTAACTAAAGATGGCAGGGGCGGACTGGGACAAAAAAAAAAAAAAAAACGGCCTTGACATCCAATTATGCACACCACCCATCTTTGTGCTCCCATGAACGTGTATGCAAACAAAGCAGTATTCAATAAAAGTTGTATTCAACAAAGTAGTATTTGATAAATGATTCAATAAAACTTACCCAGTCAAAAATGATGCAGCTGAATCTTTTAATGAATACTGGGGAAAAAAGATGGCATTCTGTGTGTGTGTGAGACACAGAAAAAGAGAGAGAGATTTTAGAAAGTGTGAATTTCTTTCGTGTCTGTATATTGTTCATAAATACCTACAGAGAAGCTGCCTCTAACTCCATGACCCAAAAGTTCACCCCACAACCAATAACAGATAATTAACTGCTGTCTCACTGTTAATGTTGACGAATGGTTGTTAAAAAAAAAAAATGTTCTCACTATCAATAAATCGATTTAGTTCAGCATGGAAGACATAAAAGAATTAACTGAAAAGGTCTATTGTTTTAACCTGTGTACACAATGTGTTACAAATAGTCATTTTAGCAGTAACACTGATGATATTATTAGCTCATTTCACCCGCAATCTTAAATGTAACAAGACAAACTAACACGGCCATAAAACAATTGTTTTATTGGTGTATCAGCATAACTTTGCAAACAGCTAGTTTATACCACCACTACCTCTCTTGTATGGCACAGATTTACCAAGGGTGGTTAATGAGTTCCTTTACTCATTAGTGTTCTGAAAGCAGTTCAGCCACCATCAGCCAAAAGGGGGAGGTGTTTAAAGATCCGATTGAGTCAGACACGTGTCAGTAAAGAAAAGAACCAATGTGCCGCAGGGGAGTGGACCGGTGGTCAGGAAATAAACTCCTGTGCTGATTTTTTTGGCTAATGCATTACACAGTTACAGGGACCAAAGTGAAACTGTGTGGTGTTTAAAAAATTGATTGAGCCAGCCCAGTGTTAGTTGGACCGCCGATCTACGAGTCTTATGGGCCGGTCAAACCAATCAATCAATCAATAAATAAATAAACGTTCGGCCCACCGGGAAAATGCCCAATACGCCAGATGGTCAGTCTGACCCTGAAAGATAGTAATTTTAATGATTTGAGCTCGGAAGGTTATTTAACAAATGTGAATTCTTTTGATTTTGACTTTAGCATCAACCAGTATTAGAGTGAAATCAAGACAACTTGGTGGAAATAAATGAAACATTTATTAACACAGTCCGTTTGTGCATCTGTGTGATTGTTTGCGAGGAGAGAGTGAGCGAGTGAGAGAGAGAGATAGACAGCATGTGCACTTTGGCACACACATGAAAGTAAGAAAGGGGAGGGGTTCCATTCCTGTCTATTTTTGCAGACAGGGAAGTGGTGAGAGTTTGAGTGGTAAATGTAACCCCCTTTTGCCGGGTGCTAGTCACCCACACAGTTCAAGCTACTCAAGAGTCACAATGGTCAACAAAATAAAGTGCAACAGGGTCCTGAAGTCTCAGCGGTGGAATAGTGGGCTGGCTGAACTTCCTGATACAGTGAAGTGCAAATAAAATAGTGGTGGTAGCTAATATTAAGCAACATTTATATTGAGTTACATAGTGCCTCCACTGTGGAAATACAACACTTACCTTGAGGCTAGTGTATACATGTATCTCCCCAGAATATAATTATCCAGAATGTAAGAGTGTAATAGTCTTTTGGTGTACAATATTACTACACAATGTAGTTCACCTGCAATACTACAAATATTTGTCCTTGTAGGAAATTAAGCTGCCAATACACCCAGTTTAATGAGAAATACTTATAAGCATTGATTACTAAGCAGGTTCTGAATACTAACAGCAGCATCAATAAGATGCATAGAATTAAATAACCCTAAAATGTTAGTAATTCTTGCTCTACAAATGAATCAATAAAACAGTTAAACAGACAAAAGAAATGGTCAAGGCACAGTTTTACGCAAACCAAGAGATGCAGATTCAGTCACACACGCTTTTTTCGTGGCAAAATGTTTTTTTATGCATTTTACTTCTAAATTAAGAAATTTACTAATTTTGTAACAAATACGAATATAAATTTAGCTACATTTCCATATAAAATATAACTGTATAAATGTTTTTGTACTGTCATGAGAACACAAAGAAGACGCTTTTGGGATGATTAAATATGCCGTACTCAGAGCAGGGGCGAACTGGGACTAAAAAACAGCCTGGAGTTTCTTCACCAGCTGCGCAGAGGTCTGTGTTGCAGCCGTGAAAGACAGGCCGATGGCCACTGTGCGTCGTACAGCCGTTCTTTTTCAGAACACGCTTGCCAGTCCGCCCCTGACTCATCGAGTGTTTCTCTTGTTTTTCGTTTTTTGTTCTTCTTAAAGCCCAGTAGCTTTATTACTGTAAATTAAATTAATAGAGGCTGTTGAGCTCAGTCGCCGTCCAATGTCTGCTATAACCGGCGGGTCTCTACAATACAGCACTCCGCCTGAAGAACCCTGAATAACATGCGCCACTGATGAACAGTAAATTATTGAACTGTAAAAATGACTGATTACCCCTACATTTTACTGTATTTTTATTACAAAAAATTACACAAATTTATTACTGTATTTACCTGTTTATACCAAAGAAAACGACAGCGCATATGAAAGAAAATACCTGTGCATGAATTACAGTACTGTCTGTTTGGGCTTACCTTTATGTTTTTGTTAAGGGTAATGTATTAAACTGAGTTTAAAATTAAATTTAAATGTTTTGGGAGCATATTTAGGGCATATTTCGGGTTTACACTATAAAAATAGGCATTTTTAAGCTTTTTTTTTTTTTACCAAAACACAACACGGTTTTTCACAATATATGTGGGTGCTCTTGGAACGTAAGCTCTTGGAACGGTAGCTCTCCGAGCACAGTAGCCACTGGTGAAATGCTTCCCCAAAACAAATCCAGTAATTCGGGAGAACCCCGAATTCGAGTGTGTCAGTGCCACGGTAGGTTCACATTACTCACAAATCACCGTCCAGGGCGAGCCGATCTAATTGCCGAAGGCACACAATCAGCAGCCGAAGCTCCTGAACTGAAGGGCTACTAGCTCGTCCGTCCACAATGCTACCGGCGTCCACCAGCTGGCCGCGTACCTGTAGCATGTGTCCCCATGATGGCGGTGATGCGCTGGGTAGTGGTGATGAGTAAAATGGCGGTGATGAGTCCAATAACGGAGAGCAGAGAGGTTCTCCCCGGAGGGAAAGATGCTTAGAGGTGGAGCTGGGGTAGCCGCACTAGCAAATCACTCTGGTACGTGTCCCACAAGGCCTCCCGCGTGCTAACTCTACTAGCATGCCAGCCAAAACCATGATCGTCGTCACCAAAAAACACTTAAAACAGTGATGTTTACCCATGGGAGTAGCACCAGAGTCCCTCGTACACAGTTTAAACAAAGAAACTTGTGTTCATCACGAACTGAGCACACTTTGAGAGCAACTCAATCCAAACTGTGACGTTCTCCTCCTCATCCATGGGTAGAACTGCCCTGAACTTCTTCCGGGGGACCCTAATGGTCGCGTTTTTGCAGCCATTTAACAATTACAAATTATTAACATATCAAATTCAAACAGCAACAATAAAAATTACAAAGTACAAATAAATATGATAAATCAACGGTGCAGAACATCATCAGAAATGGATTTAAACTCCAAAGCATGCTGGTAAATGGAGTTAATATAACTTAACACCAATGAATAGTACATCATATGGTACCTATGAAAATATACAAAGTAGGCCAATAATACCCTCATTCTAAGAGGTCTCTAAACACTTCCCCCACCAAACAAACAGCATGCCCCCATGCTGGATTCACATGTTACTGTGTGAAACAGGAAAGTAAAGGCAAATAAACTGTTTGCCCAATAAAATGAAATGAACATACCAAAACAACAAATAAAGCATAGCACGTAAGTAATGGAAGTCATACATGGCATAAGAAATGGCCCGTATGTGCATGTGTTGCAAAGAGCCTGTGGGCTACACCACCAAGCATGGGAGCTATTATAACTAGAAAGGGACGGCAGCACTGTGGCCCGGTGAACACCTACAGAGTTCCTGCTCTGCTCTCCTGGCTTGCTGTAAGTCCAATGATCAATAGGCTTATTTACCCTATGTGGACTACACAGCAGAGGCTGTACTGACTCTAAAGGAACTACAGGAACAGTAGAGTAAGCATCAGGACAGTTACCCTCCTGGTTTGCAGCTGCTAAGCTCTCTACAACCTTAGGTGGGCTACATGTGATATGAAGCCAGGTGTCTGGGGGAGCTGTCACTACATTGCTAGGTTTAGTCACTAGCCTAAAGAACCTTGGTGTAGTGCATACACAGGGGTTTGGGGAGCAGGCCTCTAGTGGCTGGGCACCCTGTGGGGTGGTACTTAGAGAAGGATTTTGCACCACATCCTCAATATAGCAGCCAAACTCAGACTCTGAATCAGAAGAGCTACCCTGCCTAAGATCTACAGGAGGCACTTCAATCTGAACAGCCCTACGTCTCTCCTTGGCCTTGCTACGCCTCACAGCTCTTGAGCATGGAGCCAGGGTGTTATCAACCACAGGTCCAAACCTAACCTCCTGTCCCAGAGGCAAGATGTGGTTGTGATTCATCACCATGGCCGGTCCAATACCATCAACAGGCTCCAAACAGTACACAGGAAGATCATGAGGCTGACTGTTCACTATGTAAGGACAAGAGCTCCACCTGTCAGCCAGTTTTTGCCTCCCCTTCAAGCCAAGGTTCCGAATCAACACCTGATCCCCAGGACTAAGACTGTGATACTGGACCTTCTGATCATACCACACCTTATTGCTCTGGTTAAGCTTGTCAGCAGAGGCTTGAGCTAACTGATATGCAACCTGCAACTCTTGCTTCATCCTTTCCACATGCCTAATGTGAGATGAAGGCAGTGAGTTATCTGCTGAAAGGCCAAAACAGACATCTGCAGGGAGCCGAGCTTCCCGACCAAACATGAGAAAATAGGGTGAGTATCCAGTAGCCTCATTAAGAGTGCAATTGTAAGCATGCACCAAATGCGCTATGCACTAACTCCATTTAACTTCTCATGGGACTCTATGTGCCCGATATAGTTGACAGACGTCATGCCAAACTGACACTTATCTAATGAGATCTTGAGTCCCTCATCTCTCAATCTGTCCAGGACCTTAAGGAGCCGTTCCTCATGTTCCTCTAAAGTGCGGTCAAAAACAATCAAATTGTCTAGGTACACTAGAACCTCCGGGAAGCTCATGTCCCCAACAGTCCGCTCCATGACCCTCTGGAAGGTGGCTGGGGCCCCCACAGATTCCCTGAGGCATCCACTCAAACTGATAAAATCCTAATGTACAGATTAACGCAGTCTTCTCTTTATCAGCCTCACTCATGGGAATCTGATAGTAGCTATTTCTCAAGTCTAAAACTGAGAACCACTTACTGCCAGAGATGCAATGGAGGGCGTCTTCGATTCTGGGAACACTGTATTGGTCAGGGATGGTCCGCTGATTAAGCATGCGATAATCGACACGCATCCTGACCTTACCAGACACACATCCTGCACTACCACAATGGGTGAGGCATAGGGATGCCTAAACTCTGAAATGATGCCATTTTTCCAGAGTTCTAGCAGATGTTGCCGCACATCTTCCAGATCAGCAGGAGCTAAACGATAAGATCTCTCCCGAAAAGGGTGCATATCATTTAGCCTAATCTCATGCGGAGTGCTCTTTGAACACCCTACATCCCACTCAGTACAAGAAAACCCATTCCTTCGCAGCATTTTCTCGCAGAGGTGCTGCTTCACCACCTCTGGCATTGGGGAAGTGCCAAAGTCAAACAAAGATGGGGTAAATGAGCGTGTCTCCTCAAAACTGGTGGGAGGAACCTGTGGCACTATGTCTGCTGGAAAAATGTGAGCCAGCGGGATACCGCTCTTTCCAAGAACATTCCTAGAAGAAACATTCCTTACAGTGACAGCTATATGTCGGCTAGACACCACAGAGACAGAATGCACTTCCGGTCGAACCTCAAGCTCAGGAACAGGCACAACATCCACACTAACAGGCTGGTCGAGAAGGGCCAGCGAGACATTCAGCTTGCCAGGAAACTTAGGCAGGCCCAGGAGCTGCAACTCCTGCCCAGGTCTTAAAACAATAACTTGTAAGAATGGAACAGCTCCCTCACCAACAGCTCCCTCACCTTTGTCTGAGGGTCAGGACAGACATGAGCTAGAGCATCTGTCACCTGAGGCACACCGGTGACAGCTTCAGTGAACTCCAGCCTAAGAGGCCAATATCCATTATATGGGTATTTCTTAGAGCTCAAACCCCACATTTCCAAATGTTCCACAGGCTTCAGTGGCAAATGTTTCAAATAGGCATTTTAGAAGATGTAGTACAAAATAGTGACCTGAGACCCACTATGAAGCAGAGCTTTAGCATAAATCCCCTCCATCTGGATGGGCACCTCAGCAGAGGGCCCCACTAATCCCGATGGCAGGTTGGACTGGGTGATTTTAATTGGATTTTAACTGTGTTTGTGTGATGGAGCCCGGTGACGTTCCCTCACTGGGCTCCCTGAGAGTTTTCCTGCTGCTTGGCCCTTTTAACCAGATTCTGGTTTACCAATCTCAGGTTCTCAGTACGTGTGCACTCTCGCTTATTGTGGCCATCCTCCCCACACTTATAGTAGAACATGCCAGGCGTATTAGAGGATGCAGTAGACTTTGGCAAGTTTGAAGAACAGCTGGGGCAGAGGATTGGGGGCTCTGGCCCACACCACACTGTGAGACTGGTGCGGTATCAGGAGTCACAGTAGCTGCAGCCAAGAGTCTACTCACTATAAAGGTCAGTCCCTTGACCTCTTCCCTCAAATTGTCCACTCCAGATGTCTCTAGAGTCACAGGCACATGTGAAAAAGCAACAGCAGCAGTCACTGGAACTTGGGGAACCGCAGAAGAGGCCACAGGAAACTTAGCATCCTCTCTTGCATTTGCCCAATGCTCTTCCTCTCTCACCTCTCACATTAATTGTGAAAAGGAAGGGGGATCTTGCAAAGTGTGCATCATATGCACGCACAAAGCCCCAGTGTCGTGGGTGAGAGCACCCTTGAACAACTGCTCCAGGCACGCACAATTTAAGCTGGCTGCATCAATCCCTCCTCTCAAAAGAGCACGGTGAAGAAGCTTGTCCAAGTTTCTCACCATCTTCTTGAAAAGTTTGGCACCATCTTCTTGAAAAGTTTGGCATAAGGTCTGCCCCACTCTCGGTAGACCCGTAAACAGTATTGAGAGCAGCCAAGTACTCAGTAGCCACGCTACCCAGGGTGCTGACTTTCAAGAACCTTACATTGTCAGTAGCAAGCCCACGCAAACTCTCAACAATATGCTGTCTCTTTTCTGTGTCATTGCATTGCCACTCTGTTATCATCTGAGTAGCCTGCTCCATCCAGACATCATAATCTTACTCGCCTGGAGGAACAGTTTTCAATCTGGAGAACAACCTCAATTTCATGTAACTAGTAACATCAACAGACGTCTGGTTACAGCGGTCACCAAGTTTGCCTATGGCATTCACCAAATCAATGTTGACATCAGGTTTAGGAGGCTGTGTGTCCATAACAGCATTCACATCACCCATGGATTTGCCTTCCTGCTGAGACAATGCCATTAGCTTGACTTCAAATCCATCCATCCCATCAGGGACAGGGTCAGCCGATGGTAATCCTCTCAAAACATGAGCAGACCAGGGCCCTGCTTCACCAACAATTCCCACTTCAGGGGGCAAAGTCTGGCTCTAACTTTGTACTAGTGTCCACTAAAATGTACATGTTCTTACCAGTCTTGTCACCATGGCGACCCCATATTCGGGTCCAACCCAGAACCTTGATTGTACTGAGCACCCGACTAACCACATCATCAGTAGACCCCAGTGGCACTCCAATAAGAACAGCAAATCCACATTCTCCTCATGACTCCACTCAACAGCCTGACCAATATCTATGCTCAGGGCTGCAGAGTAAAACAGCAATAGCTAAAACAAATAACACTAAGCAAAACACAGCTACCCACTTTTTCTTTTATACTGGAAGCGATCCCAGCAGTGTCTCCAAAATGTAACCCCCTTTTGCCGGGTGCTAGTCATCCACACAGTTCAAGCTACTCAAGAGTCACAATGGTCAACAAAATAAGGTGCAACAGGGTCCTGAAGTCTCAGCGGTGGAATGATGAGCTGACTGAACTTCCTAATAGAGTGAAGTGCAAATAAAATAGTGGTGATAGCTAATATTAAGCAAAATTTATATTGAATTATGTAGTACCTCCACTGTGGAAACACAACACTTACCTTGAGGCTAGTGTATACATGTATCTCCACAGAATATAATTAGTGTAATAGTCTTTTGGTGTACAATATTACTACACAATGTAGTTCACCTGCAATACTACAAATATTTGGCCTTGTAGGAAATTAAGCTGCCAATATACCCAGTTTAATAACAAATACTTAAAAGCATTTATTAATAACAACGTCCTGAATACTAATAGCAGCACCAATAAAATGCATAGAATTAAATAATCCCAAAATGTTAGTAATTCTTGCTCTACAAATGAATCAATGAAACAGTTTAACAGACAAAAGAAATCGTCAAGGCACAGATAAAGTACAGTAATGCCCCGCTTTTCATGGGGGTTACATTCCAAGAGCACCCACATATAGTAAAAAACCGTGTTGTTGTTATGGTAAAAAAAAACAAAAAACTAAAAATGCCTATTTTTATAGTGTAAACCTAAATATGCCCCTAAATATGCTCCCCAAACACTTACATTTCATTTTAAAATCAGCTTAATATATTACCCTTAACGAAAATGTATACAGGGGCAGACAGGCAATCTGTGAGTTCTGGAAAAGTCCACAATGGCTGTCTGGTGCACGGCAGAACGGCCATCTCGGGCCTGACGGGCGCGCATCGGATGGATGGACGTTCTGGACTTTTCCAGAAGAGAGAAAGAGAGAAAAAGAGAGAGATAGATTTAAATTCAGCACGTCAGAACGGCCGTTCTGGACTTTCCCAGAGAGAGAGTGTAAGAGAGAGAGAGACATCTAAATTCAGCGCGGCAGAACAGACAGATTGCCAGTCCGCCCCTGTATACATTTTCGTTAAGGGTAATGTATTAATCTGAATTTACAATGAAATTGAAATGTTTCAAATTCAGCCATTTTTTCTTTAAATATCTCTCTCTCTCTCTTTTAATTAAGATGGTGCTGCTGATGGCAGCCTCGGTACAGTGCTCTCTCGTACTTTCCTTGTTTTTGTTTATTATCTGTGTGTTTGGTCACTCAGGCCCCATTGCTTTTTCAAGAGATCAGGCAGTCGTCTCAAAACAGTTTTTACCCTTTTTTCATCAACCCGGAAAGTTTTTTAGAGATCTTAGTCGGAGGTGCAGGAGCTCTCTGCGGGGCTCGGCGGAGACGCAGACAAGGGACGTGCGCTGGCGCACTGGTGAAACTACGTCAGCAGGGACTCTGCACTGCGCTCCCCTCCATTCACCTGGTGAACCTCCATTCCCTTCCAAAGCAGCTGTTTCTTAACTAGACTAACAAGGACTTTGCATGTTCTGCTGCCCTTTGCTTCATTGAAACATGGCTCAGTGAACGAACGCCAGACGCTGCCGTAAATCTGCCAGGCTTCCAACTTCACTGCGCGGACCGCGTTACGGACCTCTCGGGGAAATCAAAAGGAGGGGGAATCTGTTTCTACATAGACGAAGGTTGGTGTATTGATGTCACAGTGTTACAGAAATTCTGCAGCCCAAACCTGGAAACTGCAAACCGTTTTATTCACCGCGGGAGCTCTCTTCCTTCATCCTGGTTGGAGTTTACATACCTCCTCAGGCTAACACGAACAACGCACTGTGCGAGCTGGCTGACCAGATTTACACCCTGGAAAGAAAATTCCCTGATTCCTTTCTTATTGTTCTTGGAACTACAGGACTGCTTTTTTAACACAGCAAATCTAAACCACGAACTTCCTAAATACAGTCAGCATATTAACTGCCCCACCAGGGACAATATCATATTGGACCACTGTTACACCACTTTAAAAGATGCCTATCGCTCTGTTCCCTGGGCAGCTTTGGGACATTCTGATCACTGCCTGGTCCATCTTATTCCAGT
>JBBJLS010071362.1:0-11164 GCA_037577275.1 Bryconaethiops microstoma | reverse complement strand
AAGGGACATTTGTGAATTACTGCTTTATTTTTTTATTCACATTTTCCACCCTGTCCCAAATTTTTCTGATTTGGGGTTGTAGAAGGAAACTTTTGAGAAATCTTCTACACTTCTGACAACATACAACGATCAAAAGAGAAACTCACCAAAACAAATCCATTGTGCAAGGGAGGTGGAACATTACACAACTTTTGTGGTGTCAGAGAGGGATCAAAGCAATGGGGTTCCATAAATCTAAAATGTCAGTTACAGTAATTAGACTAAAGCCAATGTGGTATGATAAAACATGCAGTGCAGTGCTAGGCATCTTCAGTGACACACCTTAAGTGGTCAAAATCTGGTTCCTCACAATCTTTGTGCTCAATTGATGGACCGATACAGTGCTTGCCTCCATTCCTTGGCTCAGGATTATTACATGTGCGAGTCCTCAACTTTTGACCTTGAGAACAAGTCCCCCAGGCCGACCAGCAACTCCAGCCTCCGTGAACCACTCCTATAAGAAGACATTTATTTCAAAACTTCTTCCAAAATTGTACGGAAAATTGTACGTAATCGTATTTTCAAAATATTAAGAAAAATACAGGTTAAAAAGATTTTTAAATGGTACCATAATAAAAACAAGACCCGCTCCCAATACACCTGATCCAGTTATTCAGCTAATTCATTAGCTCATCCTCGGTTGATTTGTGGGTTTGTGATTTTTTTAAATAAAACATATTATCGCATGTTAGGCAATCAGCTTCACCTGGCTGTTCTCCGAGGACATGGCCACTCTGACAGGCTGCACCGCTGGTGTCAGGTCTACAAACACAGGTACACATTTTGTCATTCAGCACAGGCATTCCATTGTTCTGGCATGGCCTGCAGTGGCACGGACTCTGCTCCTCTAAATATTCCTCTAGTGCTCTCTTCAGGTGGAGCCTCTTCAGCCCTGCACATGGTACCTCCTTTACCAGCTCATACAAAGGCCTCAACTGTGAAGTAAAAAAACCCCTCAAAATGTGTTTTGTGATTTTAAAACGAAGAGCTTTCACACAAAATATAAAATGTGGCATTTGCCTGCCTTTTGTTTGATGACTTGAGGATAATCCTTCACTGAGCCAGCCCATTTAGAGAACATTTCTTGGTTATGTTCAGGGTTATCCAGGTCCAGAACGCCAAGGCCAGCCACATAAGAAGCATGACCTCCAATTATATATGTCTTAACAGGCATTGTCTGGCTGCTGTGTTCTGGGAAACATCAGAGGCAACATTTTATCATTTTACAGAGATCCTACTTTATCAGCCACATGTCATATAGGTGCATTTTGGGGGTTTACAATAACCAGCTTTAACCCATTCATTGGTGCAGCCTCTACCCAATCTGTTAGTGGAAATTAACCACTTCTGGTTCTCTGGTGACCAGAAGTGAAAATGACAAAACAGTGCATGATATTGGGTACTGCACTCTCACAACTGCATATGCATAGCTAGCACTGTAAACAGTGTAGGTGATCACACATTTCACTGCAAATAATACATGTCTTTTTTTCCAGTGAACAGACTCACCACTGGAACTCCTAATAGACTGAATCAGTTTTTCACACTTGGTCGTTCTCTTCTTTCGGAAAAAACGTCTCTTTACAGTAGTAATACACTGGTGGAAGTCAGTGTCTGTTTGACCTTCAATTCAAAAGGAATGTATTTAGATAAGATAAATAGGATACATTTCTATAGGTTATCTTACTGTACCATTTAGCTTACTGGATACATTTATATAGATTAGCTTATTGTAGAACACAATCAAATAGTACATACTCATCTCCCTAATCAAGTTCGAGTCAAACTCCAGCAGGAGCTGGTACTGTCCACCCAGAGAGCCCTCTGCCATGTAGTGTGTGCCAAAGCGCTGCAGTAGGGTGTGGTAGGCTGCCGGCTCATATGTGCTGGGCAAAGCGGAGAGGGCCTTCCAAAATACCTCTGAGAGGGTGAGGTATTCAGGGACATTGTTCTGAAACTGAGCTACTTCCACTTCGTTCTTAATGAGCAACAAATGGTAGGCCTGCAGTGGAAGCATTAATTCATTACAAATCATAACAAAAGGGTTAACAACAACGTACAATAAAATTGCACTAATTAAATTTGGTTGTGTGCTATTATTTAGAATATGTTGATAAATGTAAGATTTTTATTTATAACATTCATGTAATTATACTATGTATTAATTTATGATACAATGTGTATGTAATTTTGTCTCTGTCATTTCAAATATGTTATTTTATTTCTACCATTTATGTACCATTTTGTCATGTCGGGGCTATGCCCATTCAGAAAGGAGGTGCAGGCACAGACATCCATGCTGAGTGATTTTATTTAAATGCAAAACAAAGAAGGCACGAGGGCCAAAGCTCAACAAAGGACAGAATCTGAACAGGACACAACCTAGAATAAAGTGAGGGCGAACAGACAACTGAAACTAGAACAGACAAACTTATTTATACATGTGCAAGAACCAACTGGGGACGTTACAGAACGCCCCCCAAACAGCGCCACTCCGGGGTACCCAAAAGGGCCTCCAAACCCATACAACGGTGGAGGAGGGGTGGAGGCAGGAGCTCGCTAAGCCGACTCCAATACCTGAAATATGGCCTCAGACAGAGGCAGAGCGTTTTAATGCCCCTACAAAAAATATCTGGGGGAACTTGCCTGGTCTCTGATGGGGCCCCGCTCCCGACGACGTGACCCTGGAGCGTCAGGGGGCCCAGGCCCCCTCCAAGGCAATGGCAGGGGAGACTGCTAAAAAAGTGACCCCCATGCAGGAACAGGGGCCACAGCTACTGGAGCAGGGGCTGGAGCCACGGTTTCAGATACAGGGGCCGGGGTGGGAGCCACGGCTTCAGGAACAGGAGCCACAGGAACTGGGGCCTCAGGAACCTCTGCGGAGCTGCAGGCTGGAGCCTCTGCAGAGCTGCAGGCTGGAGACTCTCATGGGGCCGGTGTTGGTGGCTATAGCTGTCTTGACGCTGGTGTTGGTGGCTGGAGCCATCGTGGGGCCGACATTGGAGGCTGCAGCCATTTTGTCGCTGGTACTGGAGCCTCTCATGGGGCCGGCGTTGGAGGCTATAGCCATCTTGTCGCTGGTGTTGGCAGCTGGCTAGGCCGTGGTGCTTTGTGGAGCAGCTGGCTAGGTCATGGAGTTTTAAGGAGCAGCTGGCCGGGCTGCGTAGCTTCATGGAGTGGCTGGCTAGGCCGCATAGCTTCGGGTAATGGCTGGCTAGGCCACTTAGCTTTGGAGAGTGGCTAGCTAGGCCGCTGGGCCTCTGATTGCGGCTGGCTGGGCTGCTTAACCTTGTTTGGCAGCTGGCTAGGCTACATAGTTTAATGGAGCGGCTGGGCAGGCTGCGTAGCCTCAATAGGCAGCTGGCTAGGCCACGTAGTTTCATGGGGTGGCTGGCTAGGCAGCGTAGCCTTTATAGGCAGCTGGCTAGGCTGTGTCGCAGGGGCTGGTGGAGTAGGCATCGCCTTGAGAGCCAGCTGGAAAAGGGATTCTGGAGCCTGCGTGGTTGGCTGGACCCTAGGAGCCGCAGTTGGAGGCAGAGGTCGTTGGAAAGCCTGCATGCCCTGGAGGACTTGCAGATCCGTGACTACCCACTCCAGCCACTCCAGCTCGTCCTGCTGGTAAGCCAGATGCCATTGTAGGCTGTCGTCAGATGCGATGTGGGACAGACGGAGGCATGGCGTGGCTGTGGGGGCTTTCTTGGCTGCCAGCGGGAGGACCTGAAGAGTACTGGGGACTCTATCCTCCGGAGCTGGCTTCCCTGCTGGTGTGCTCACTGCGCGCTCCTCTGCTTGCTTCCTGCCTGCTTGCCGCTATGGGAGCCGCCATCTTGGATTCACCATGGGTCCGCGAGTCTGCACTATGTGCAGATGGGACCCACTGGACCGGCACAAAACTCGCCTCCAAGAACGAGTTGGGGATGGACTACAAAAAATATCTGGGAGAACTTCCCGGGTCTCTGATGGGGCTCTGCTCGCGACAACGTGACCCTGGAGGGTCAGGGAGCCCAGGCCCCCTCCAAGGCAACGGCGGGGGAGGCTGTGGAAAAAACGGGCCCCATGCAGGAAAAGGGGCATCTGGGACCCAGGGAGCAGCCGATCGGTGGTCCTAAGCCGGAGCTTTCACGACCCCCTCCGTCTCCATTGCTAGGAGACAAAGAGGTCTGCAAAAATCTCCGGAGACAGAATCGTGGGCATGTCCTCCGGTCTGCCACTCCAGACGTATATTACCCCTTCATCCTCTGTGTATTGGAGCATCTAAAGGTTATATAATCAGCTATGGAGCATAGTAATTGTGATGTGTGACAGACTAGAAAGTTGCAGATTTGTTAACGTCATTAGAACGTGGAACACTATACATAGTGTAAAACCAGTGCCACCTCAGATATTGTAAAAATAACTCAAACTTGTCATTTGTAAATATCATGTAAGATTTACCTTGTTCCTGCACAGTTCAGTGTGAAATGTTTTGTGATCATGTCCTCCTCTGATTTTTCTTTTCTCCTCCACATGCTTCATGTAGGACCAGGAGCTGTTATAGAACTCTTCACTAAAATCATTCTCAACACTGACCTAATAGTGAGTGTGAAAAAAAATGTGGTTTATGAAAAAGACATGTACACTTTATACACTCCATGAACAAACAATCTCCTTTTCTGTTGTTGCCCACCTGAAAGCTGTATCTGATAATACTCTGAGGGAGTCTGTAATAGTCTTGGTGGTTCCCACTAAAAATTCTCCTGCATTGGCCCCCAAAGCTGCGTGTGTTTATAACAGGACCTTTCAGCTTGCCTGTCAACACGTCCAACCTGTGAATGAATATCATGCATGCTAACTTGTCTTATGATACACCTTAAGTGTGACATCTGGGCTGCTTCGGTCATGCCCACAGTGGACTCCGTCACCAGAGTACTAGTACCCAAGTCCAGTCTAGTCAGAAATGACATAAGGGTTTAGGTCTGAGGCCGGTGCAAGGTGGCTCAGCTGTTTCGGATTAGTTCTCTCCTCGCTCGTCAGCTAGGTTATTAGGTTTCAGGTAATGGGCTTAGCTGTCTAACTTGGTCTTGTTTAAGTTTCATTAGTTCAAATTCGTGGTTGGTTGTTCGTGTCAAGCCCCCCTGTGTGTGTAAAAGAAAAGCCGTCCAGTCCAGAACAGCAGGTGTGCGGTCACCCATCACCAACCCTCGCTCACTCGTCTGTGAACTTCAGTTCTAGTCTAACTCTGTTTCAGTAGTGAGCACAGACCTAGTCTCTTAACCATCTGCTCTCCTCTCCTCCTCGGCTCACGCTTTGTGTGGCAAATTAATCACTAGGGCTAAGGCTGCTATAGACTATCACAGGGAACGGTGACTCTTTCTCTCTCTCTCTTTGTGTGTCTGTTCTTTGTTTTCCCCACAGATGTGACACAGATGTGACTGAGCTGTCGAGCCTGTGAGTGGGGATTCCCACTTAGTGTCACCCATGGAACGTGGAGCTGAGTCTTACTGGCCACCAGACAGCGTGCCTAAATGCTGACATGTTTCATTGATTTTTTTAAAGGTAATACTAGTAAAACATCCTCTACATAGAACAAACTGAAATATGGCATATCCCATTAGCTGCATTTAACATATTAGAAAAAAAATCTAATCAAAAATATAATTATATAGCCATAATTGCACAAGACACATTTTATGTTAAATTCAATAAATAAACAATAACTATGGGTTAAAATGACAAGACAGATAGAAGACTTATTTTTACTTAGTAAATCAATAAAAGATGGGTTTTTTTTACTCGGCTGTTCAAACTACCACATGCTGTTATATATTCCTAAAATTCAAAAACTCCTAAACATAAAACATAATTATTATTTTTAAATAAAAAATAGAAAGGCATAATTAGGCTTAAATGAACACTCAGTGTTTTTCAGCCTCACATGTGCCATTCATTAGATAAGCACAGACAATTATTTCAACATGTTTTCCTATATTAGTAAAATAACCAAAACCCTGTGACTCAAAGCAAAACATAAAAACATTAGAAGTAAAGTCTGGGGTAACTGCTAAATTGATACAGCAGATACAGAACAATTTCAGGAAAAAACTCTTACCCATTTCCTGTGAGGTCAGAATTAGGTGGGTATTTGTGTATGTTACACACTGCAGTGCTGGGGAAAGAACACCGCTGTTCATCTAAACCATCCTCCTCACAGTCCTGATCGCCATTACACACCAATGAAGGGCTAACACATTGACCTACACACACATTAAATAACAACTGAACCAATTTGGTCACTTTCATTTGTCTCTGTTAAAAAAAAATCTTTATAAATTATTATGTTGAGTACCAGAGCTGCAGCGAAACCTTCCTCCACAGCCTGTTTCCAGTGGACAGCTGTTCTTTGGCATACATGATTGTTTTTGAAAGGCCTCCCCTGTGCAAGCAGTTCCCCCAAACTGAGGGAATACTTCTACTGAGCGAATTCGGACCTAAGAGCAACCATAAATAAAAGGGAATAATGCATTTCGTGGATTCATGACTTTATGCTGGTATTTTCAATTCAGAAAGGTGTAATTTGTTTCCTCTACCTGCATTTTAGTGCAGCTGTCACACTCTGACCAGTCTCCATAAGGTCCCCATCTGCAGTGCACTGGTTGTTGACAACTGCCAAAGCAAATATGATAAAGTGATCCACTCACCAAGCTATGCCTTTGTCCAAAGTGTCAATAAAAGACACATGTAGCAATATGACTGAATGAACCCTAAACACCTGATATATCTGAGGTTCTTTTCTAGACACAAAGGACCCATATACCAGATTTTTCTTCTGTTTTGATGAGCTCGGTCTCACGAGCTTTCGTGAAGTCATCACGATAATTAAAATACGTGCTGCGATCACGCTTTAGGGCTTTTTTCGTGCTAGGACAACGCTTCACGTTTTCGTGCTAGGATAACGCTTCACTACCCTATGTATTTTAATGCACAGTGCGTAACATTGCCAATATCAGCGGTAACTGGGACAGTAGGAGAGAAATTATGAGTTGATTCCTTATCATTTTTGTTTGCAAAGTGGTTGAACCAGGTTGAAATGCCGTGAGACGAGGAAAGTCCCTAACCGTAACCCTAAACCTAACCGTAACAGTCACCAGTTAGCGCAGATACTGGCTGTGTTACACACTGTGCATTAAAATACAGAGGGTAGTGAAGCGTTATCCTAGCACGAAAACGTGAAGCGTTGTCCTAGCACGAAGAAAAAGCCCTAAAGCGTGATCGCAGCACGTATTTTAATTACATTGTATATCGTGAGGGCTTCACGAAAAGTCGTGAGATCGGGTTGGTTTTGTTTGCTTCTCTGAGATCCACTTAAACCATTTGTGTGGTTTTGTGTACCCAAAACTATCAAAATTTAGATGAAAAATCATTACAATCATTTTTTCACTCACTCTCACTCATTTTCTGTAACTCCTCACTAGGGTCGCGGTTAGCCAGAGCCAATCCCGAGGTGATCGGGCGCCTGAGAGGGACTCACCATAAGTGGGTTTTTTCTTCAAAATTAAACAGGGTGTGCTTGTTATTGTGATTAAGATGTATTTAAATTAAGTATTTAAATTAAATCCATTCTGATTGGCTACAATGTACAGCGTCTTATTTAAAAAGCAATCCATTCTGAGACACTCCTTCAGTGTGAAATGGTAGACTAAACTGTAGACATAAAAGGTGGATTTCACAAAAGCAACAAATTCAAAACAGGTTTTTGCATCTTCATGTTCATGTATGGACTGCATAGACTTTGAAACATAAAAATATATAGATACAACAATCAATAAGACAAGCAAGGCAGATGTTTTTCATGATATTAGCCCTTTAACAAGGCGCACAGTTGTGATGGACTGAGTGTGTTTTTTACTGAGCGCTTACCTAACATGTGATAAAAAAGTAAGCAGGGCAAACAGGCCAGGCTGAGCAATGGTTACTACCAGCGTCTGAAAACAAAATTCAGATATCACTGAAATAACATCCACTACCTTTTAATTCTTAACACTGAAGCATAAGCTATTTAAAACCCAAGACTAAATACGGTGATACTTCAGCTCCCCATTCTCATAATTATGTAACTTACCCCATATTTTCATAGAAAGTGCCAAAAAAATCTTTGTTCAGTGGGTTATATGGAGTGACACTTTCACTGTTTCAAGTACTTGAACAATTTTTTACGATATGCGTGTGTTTCACAAACACAGTAATTACACGGTTTTGAACAAGCAATTATCCGGCCTTACCTTCATGCTGTAGGCTTTGGGGTCTCTGTTTTAAAACATGACACTGTCTAAAACATATAACCCCTGCTAAGATTGCTCAACCCAGTGCTTTCCCGTACTCTGAACTCCGCAAATGACCTAATGTCTCTTAATGCCTGTGTAGGACAAACGCTGACTGTTTTTTCTACACACAGCTAGTTTGTGTGACTCACATTTTAAAAATCTGACCTCCTCAGAGATGCTGCAATTTCCTGTAAACTGCCCCAACACACTGTTTTGTTCTAGAAAAAAACGGAGATGCCTATTTAGCAACATAAAAAGTATAATGAAATAGTGTGTTGTTCTAATCTCCCTGGAACACCAAGCTCTAGCTCTGGCTATGAAGAATTGTGCAATGATTGTTTGTTATGAATGTGTCACTCCGAAATGCTGGACGGGACAGTAGTCTAAATCTAGTGTGCTGACACCTCAAAATTTCAGGATATCTTTAAAAAAAAATCTACATATCTAACACAGTTAGGCCAATATGATGTTAAAAGAAAACCATTACACACACAGATATAAGTTGGTTTATTCATAAAACTTTTAAAACATAAATCCAAGTTATATTATACAATTTATAATCAAGAAAATTAAATGGCAAAAGAACCCGCATATATTATTATTAGTGTGTATATTATTATCAGACATTTTTCTACACCATTATCTTTAAATAAAGATTCACATTCCATATGAATTCTAACAAGAATCCTACATTTCAAATTATTATTTGAAGTTTTCTTAATATCTTAATGTCCAGTTGGAGTTTTGAACTGGGACCACCTGGTGTGCATCATATTTGCTGCACTGGCCTCAAGTTCGGAGACACCTGAAAAAAGTTTTAAAAAATGTAAAAAAAATCTGCACAAATATTGTATTGTAAAATGTCTCAACACAACATAAAATAAGAATAAGAAGAGGACCACCATGTTCACTCTTGTTAGTTGAGTCTGATGATATTGCAAATAGGTTACGAAACAAATTTTCAATGACATACTGTCTTGTTTACAGCATGAGTCATGCTAACAAGCAACATTCTAACAAGCAACATTGAGTTGGCCATTTCCAGACAGTACGAAAACATGAAAGGTCTTACTTTATATTAACTTTCCTTTATTTGTATTGATACTTCAGTCTACCGCAGTACAAATCACATGGCAGTAAGCATTCATTTAATGTGCCCACTTAGACTTACCTCAAAATCAGTGCCAGTACAGGCTCTGATATCATATGGAGTTAGCCCTTCCCAAATCTCTATGAGAGTAAGTCCACTGGTCTTGTCTACATCAAATACAGCCTGTTTCGAGATAGGGTAAGCTTTGTTTAATTACCATTTAAGAGCCCATGTATATTTAAAGAGCAGTATTTCTCTGAAAAGGGTACATCCCAACCTTTTCAGTGATAATACGATCAACACATTGCTTTCCAGTTAGGGGCAGTGTGCACTCCTGTAGGATTTTGTGCTTTCCATCCTGTGAGTTTGCACATTGGAAATTAGTTTAAATCATGTCCTTATGTTTCACACCTTGATGTAGCAGTGAAACGTCCAGTACCTTAGCTGAGTGTTCCATGGTGACTATTACTTTGGTTCCAGCACTGGAGACCAGATCCATTGCTCCACCCATGCCTTTCACCATTTTACCCTGTGAGAACAGTATAAGAGGGTCAAAACTCATTTATTCTGAGGTTCAGAGACACCAGGGATTGGAAAGTGGTCAAAGAGGAAGGAGAAACTCATACTGGAATCATCCAGTTAGCCAAATCTCCGTACTTAGAAACCTGCATTGCCCCAAGCATAGTAAGGTTGATGTGACCACTGAAGAGCAAGAGAACAAAATAAGAGAAAAGGTCAGTTTGTCTTTCACTAAACCTTAAACTCCACGGAATCTTGATTCATTCCAGGATTTGATTTTTCAATCTCATAACTGCTTAACACATATTCACACACATATTCTGTATGTTTATTAAATTTATTATACACTGCCCGGCCAAAAAAGTCACAAACTCTAATATTTCAAGGCCTTTAGCTTTGACTAAAGCATGCATTCGCTATGGCATTGTTTTGATAAGCTTCTGCAATGTCACAACATTTATTTCCGTCCAGAGTTTCATTAATTTGTTGCCAAGATCTTGAAGCGATGATGGAAGAGTCGGACCGCTGTTCTCAGTAGGGTTCAGGTCTGGACTCTGTGACCAATCCATGTGCTCCCTGAGCCACTCTTTCTGAGCCCGATGAATCCTGGCATTGTCATTTTGGAGCATCCCCGGGCCATCAGGGAAGAAAAATCTGATGGAAGAACCTGGTCAATTAGTGTATTCAGAACGCTGCAGAACCGAGACCTGACCAAGTGCAGCAACCCCAGATCACAGCACTGCCCCCCACAGGCTGGTACTGTCGGCACTAGGCATGGGTGCATCACCTCATCCGCCTCTGTTCTTACCCTGATGCACTCATCACTCTGGAACAGGGTAATCTGGACTCATCAGACCACATGACCTTCTTCCGCTGCTCCAGAGTGCAACTTTTGGAATAAATTCCCAAGCCTTTATTTTCGATCAGCCTCACTGATGAGTGGTTTTCTTACGGCCACACAGCTGTTTCGTCCCAAACCCTTGAGTTCCTTCGCACAGTGTGTGTGGAAATGCTCTTACCTTCACTATTAAACACAGCCGTGAGTTCTACTTTTGCTTTTCTACGAGTTGATCTCACCAAACGATCACAGTCATTCAACATTTTTTTCCCGACCACATTTCTTCCTCGAAGATGATGGCTCCCCACTATCCTTCCAGTGTTTAATAATGCAGTGGACAGTTCTTAACCCAGTTTTAGTAGTTTCAGTCTCCTTAGA
>JBBJLS010071361.1:0-11164 GCA_037577275.1 Bryconaethiops microstoma | reverse complement strand
CTGGCTGCCCCCTGCTTCACTTGGTGAATGGGTTAAATGCAGAGGAGGAATTTCGTGCTGTTCACACTGTGTGCTGTTGTGTGTTCTAGTATGACAAAATGGTCACTATCCAATATATCGGAATAGATGAGAACACACACACACAAACACACACACACCTCACCTTCAGCGCCTGCAGTGTGGCCCCTCTAAACGCGATGGGAGACAGTATAGTTGGAGGCAGTCCAGCCTGAGAGCCAGCTGCAGCCACCAGACTCTTACAGTTAATAAGGAAGTTTATCAAAGTGAAGGTGTTGGAGCCTTCCACCATCACCACTGATTCTGGCCTGTGGTCCAGCCGAACTTCGTTGTGCTCCTTACGCCTACGAAAAGAGGTGTTTGATGACCACACATTAATGTTGGAATAATTTTTTTGCTTTAGATTCATCAACCAACAGCGAGTAATATAACAAAGACAAGAGCACAAGAGCTGTGATAGATGTGTGACCACCTGAAACATCTAGAAAAAGCAAATCAAGAGCAAATCTATGAATTCTAAAACATTCATCAAGAGCAAATCTATGAATTCTAAAAAAAATAATAATAATAATTTTTAAAAAAAATACACATTTTAACATAAAACCCAGTGTTACTTTAAATAATTTCAAAACAGATATTATAACTGTACTTAATTTTGAATGTATGACATAAGGCTGGTCATAAAAATGCAACAAGCTAAACAGAAGGCTACAGAAAATAAGCACACGTTTAAAAAGTTTTAACATACAGCTTGATTGAGATAGCATCAGGCTTCTTGATCTTGTCCTGTATTCCCATGTCTTGCAGCCAAGACAAACCACCATCATCTTCATCATCATAATCATCTTCGCTATCGCTATGGTGTGAGGTTCTAGAGCAGGAAAAATATATAACACTAAAATTGTGAAAAAATGCAAGACATGTTCAAATGAAGTGTGTTTCCATCCATGTAGCGGTCATACCACAGGACAGACAGTACAACATACTAAAACTAAGTACTCACGCAGCACTGCTTGATTCGTCATTATCAGTTTGCTTAGAGCTGTCCTTCAGCTGAGAGGAGCAGCTCTCCTTGCTCTTCCTCTTCTCCTCCAATAGAGGGAGTGAGAACTCTATCCCTACAGAAAACAAAGTCAATGTAGTGACTTGTGCATTGCATGATCATAGCTAATAAACACAACTTGCCAGTGCTATAAAAAAATATTGAATTCTAAAACTCAATAGGAAACAGCAAGAAACTAAAGACAAAAGCAGTTCGTGTAAGCAAGTGTACAGTCAAGGCCACAGAAAACGATTTGCTTCTGCCCACATCAGTTAACAGTTGATAACTCGCATACTAGATAATGTACTAGCACGTATAGAAAGTAAATATGAGAGCTGGAAGAAAGCCTGTATTCTGTGGTAAGCTACAATTGGTCAGAAGTTAATAGCCTTACTTTCCTCCACTCAACATAATCCAAGGACACGTGTTATATCTTCCTCTACATTAATGTTATTATCTTCAGAATGCTACCTTTAAATAACTTTCCTCAGTGTGTTTATAAAGTTGTGCATTATTTGACAGGCTTGCAGCCACAATCACTGAGCTCAAGACGAGTTCCAATTTCAATTCAGGTGCAACAGGACTAAGCTCTAAAATGAGGAACCACACAAAAAGTTCTTAAGTGTCTATCACTATCTAGACATGCAAACAAGCATTCTATTCTAGGTTAGCCATTAGCATTTGGTGAGAAGTGTTTTTTTTTTTTTTACCATCAGCCTTCATTGCCTCACGTAGACCCCTAGTAGTGGGGGAAAGCAGTGCAGTGATGACTTTAGCACCACCAAGTCCTGCTGCTCTGAACAGCACTGTGAACTGGTAGGAACAGACGTAAAAGTACGGACAGAGTCTGGCTTTTAGCAGGCTGTACAAAGAGGTGAGGCTTACAGACCTGTAAATTGGGGAAAGAGAACATTCTGTAACTATTTATACTCAAAGAAAACAGTTTACATACTATTAAAAAAGAGGAGAATAATAAAGCAACATTCAACAAAAGGGATTACTATCCAGCAAATAAAAATCAGAGACGGTGTTTCACAGCAGTACATCCATGATGGTCATACATTAAAAATAAAAGCAGCCGTGTTACTGGATGGATTAATCACAGGTTAACTAAAAAATAGTGGGCAGGGTAACTAAATATTTAATGCTTCCATTAACTTTACTGCTACAGATAAATAAATAAATACATTACACGTCATGCAGTTCTGCATGTACAGCAACATACACACAGTTATCTATCACTCACCATTCACTCATTAGGCTTTGCTGAAGTGCAGCGTCTTGTGCCCATGGTGTGTTCTTGTCGGCAAACTTGCGCTCGGCTCCAATCCTAGGGAACAGAGACAGCCAGGGCAAAGAAGGGTGCTGCCAATACTGCAGACTTTGCTGGAAAGCACAGCGAAGCTCGGTACAGCGACGGGGGTCCTGGACAGGGAAAGGCATGGAGAAAGAAGGAAAAAGGAGAGAGAAACGGTGTCAGCAATAACATCAATCCCCAAGTGGCATTTCCTAAATGTCGATGTGCTTGGGTACATAAAATAAAACCCCGCTCTGGAACCTATCCCTTCGAAATACCAGGGTTCCCGCACCTTAAATTCAAACCTACAACACTGCATAATTTCAGACACGGATTAATGTTAATTACTGTTACAAAACTATTTGCTTAATGTTTGCTTTTCTTGCTTGCTCATCTCATTTGACTTCGATCAAAAAATTGTCTTAACTTTAACAGGGCTAGGTTTTTTTTTGTCATTTCCAAGTAAAGTCATGGTGTGGAGCATTTTTGGTTCAAAATGTACAGCACAGCAATTATGTTTATGGGCTTATGATCAGACAAACTGCAAAGAATCAAACTGCAAAGAACCTGTATGACCTAGGTTAGGTCATACAGTTTCTCAACATACCATTGTTTAAAAATAAGACTTGGTAGGAAAATTATTACAAAATAGGGTCATCAGGTCACCACACTAATTTTACTTTATTTCACTCCCTCAAATGGAACTGTATCACTGCAACATCAACCAATACATCTGCATTACCTTATTAAGAAACAAACAGAACAGAAATAAAGTTGTCAAACAAATAGAAGGAAATAAAGTGTGAGATTATAAACACAGTTATTGAGTGAGCCTAGTGTACGATGTACCATCAAGACACCTGTAAACAAGCACACCAAACAACAATCATAAAAACTGCAGGAATATTACCTGGATATTTTGTGGCAGACTAGCATAATCTGCCCTACAGTGTAAACTCAGGCCCTGTGCTTCTTCTTGAGCCTTTAGATGCTCAGCCCAAGAGAAAGACTGGGGAGAGGTGAAGAGCAGTCGGGTCTTCAGACTCCAGTCAGCGGGATATTCTCTGCATACTTCAGAAGGAGGTGCACCGCAAATCTCAGGACCCTGTGGACTCTAGATAAGAGTAACAGAAAAAAACATCTGTTAAGATCATGTACTCTGACAAAAATGCAGTAAACAAAGCGTTACTTCACCTTCAAAATGGGAGTGGAGTTTTCCGTTTCAAATAGATCCTCTTCAAATAAAGCATCTTCTTCAGAAAAAGGTGGTTTCTGTGGTTGTCAATAGAACAGAAACAGTGCATTTAACTATTTCACAAAAAAACATGTCAGCTGATGATTTTGATAAACACAGCCTACATAAAACTTATCTGTTAACCTTAGCCTTTCACTGATTAACGTTTGCAAGCGTGAAAACAATAGTTACCCGCTTATGCTACGTTAAAAGTTAACTATATAATCTAGCTAGCTAGCAGGTAATAAACTAAAGCGCCAGGTGGTTAATTTAAAGTTTTAAAGGCTTTTTATAACCTGCCCTTTTATGTTTGAGGGAGGTCAAGTTACCTTATTTTGATTTTCTCTCTGTTTCTCTGAGCTACTTCTCTCGAGAACGTCTCTGAAAGAGGCTATGCTGCAGCAGTTTTGCTCCCCCGGCTCGCTCCCCTCGCTCGGACCGGTTAGAGTCTGTTTACACTCGGAAACATCGTCCGTGCTCGACACAGCTCTCTTCTTGGGACTGCTGTAAGTGTTTTCTATGTTAGCGAAAGGGTTTCTACGCTTCACCCCGCCACCTGTGCGGCCCTGGCCTCTCAGCAGAAGGGGTCCTGGAGAAAAAGGCCGGAGGTCAGTGAGACCCGGTCGGGGAGGTCCTGCAGGGCTGCCACGGGCCCCCTCACTCCGGGCCCGCTTTCTCCTCATTCGGAGAATATCGGACGGCTTTTTAAAGCTTGGAGAATAGCAGCCTTGCTCCGACATCGTTAAGGAACGTTATAAACTGTATTTTTTGGCAACTTAAGTATTTATACGCGAGATAAACAGCACCCTGTCCAGATCTGCCGCCTCTTGTTTTGCTTCCCTCTCCTTCCAAAATTCGCGCGTGACGCAAACACGTCAGCAGTGACGTAGCTGCGCCTCCAGTAAGAGCGCCGCCAACCGAAAACAAGAAATGAAATGAGAGAGCGCAAATACACTACATGGACCAAAGTATTGGGACACACCTGTTTTTCAAGGTTTGGGTTATGCCCCTTACTTCCAGTAAAGAGCCGTCTTAATGCTTCAGCATACCAAGACATTTTGGACAACGCCATGCTTCCAACTTTGTCGACACAGTTGTTTGGAAGGCCCTTTTCTATTCCAGCATGACTGTGGCCCAGTGCAAAAAGTCCACGAGTTTTGGTGTGGAAAAACTTGACTGGCCCGCACAGAGCCCTGACCTCAACCCCATCCAACACCTTTGGGATGAACTGGAATGGAGATGGTGAGCCAGGGCTTCTCTTCCAACATCAGTGTCTGACCTCATAAATGCTCTACAGAATGAATGGGCATAAAAATCCAAAATCTTGTGGAAAGACTTCCAAGAATAGCGGACGCTGTTAGAGCTGCGAAGGTGGACCAACTTTATATTACAGTCTATGTTAATGTCATCAAAGTCTCTGTTGGTGTAATGGTCAGGTATCCTAATACTTTTGTCCATATAGTGTAAGTATGCATGTACTGGCCTTCAGCTCTTCATCTTTGTGCTGGTATTCACAAAGCATTTCTGATATGGAGAACTAACCTCAGAGCTGATTCCCCTATTTATCTCTGTCACAATCAGAAAAAGTGATGGGCACACCTGCTCATAAATACAGGTCCTGGAAAACTAAACTAGAAACAACTCCATGGTAGCCACATTTTGAAGAGATGAAACCTGAAACCGCAGGCTATGGCTAAATAAACACACTTGATCAATGAATCAGGGCAGTGTAACTGAGGAAGGAACACACTGATGTCAGGAGACAGGAGCTGATGTCATTCTTCCTAAAATTGCTGTGCAGTTCTGAACTTGTTATTGGAGAGAAAATAAGAAAGAGGCCCATATTTAAAAAAAAAACAAAAAAAAACACTGCAACAATCTTGCATGAGCATGGTGGGTATATTTCAGTAACTGACTGAACGTTGGTGTTTTAGTTTCAGGGTATAATTATCACTCATGATCATCTTTAACACTTCACCCCATCAACTGCATAACCAGTCTGTAGTTGTCCTAAGAGTGCTGAGATACTCAGGCATTGTCAGTTCTCAGAAGCTGAGTAAGGTGCGTTCTGTCTGATTCATATTTGGATGGGAATAAGTGTTGTGACACTTTTCAGCCCTTTTTAGTCCACCTGTCTTTGAATACAGTCAAATGTAGCTGGACCAAAAAGGACGACCAAAAGAGGGAGCCTGTATTCACTGCACTACATATTGTGCTGGAATTTTTTAAAGCTGATTTGCCCGGATGACTTCACTCATTTCTTAAAGCGCTAAACGTCAGTAAAATAAATAAATAAAATCTGCTATTTTTTTTTTAAAAAAGGCCTCTATGTAAGTTTGATTTGTCTGATCTGATCGAATGTGCCCTGCAACTTTTATAAAACCAGAAACTAACAAGCCCTTTAAGACCCGGCAGTTCTGTCTTAAGTGAAAAACCCACATAAAAAACGGCAGCATTTTTCCAAACCGAAAATTCTTGACAACTCTACTTTTGAAAGCAATTGTTTTGGGTGATGCCATAGAAATTTTTTTTTTGTTTCCCAAAGAACCATGTTTCGGTAATGTGTAAGCATGATAAGCCTCATAAACATTTTTTTTGATTATTTAAAAGATTTTTTTATTCATTCTAATCAAAATGTAACACATTTCAGCAGTTTAACTCAGCAAAAACTAAAATAAAAAACAACAACAAAACATAGACAGTTCTGTTTCAGGAGACTACGCTGTTCACAGGGTTGATGGTGTGCAGGCAGGCAGAGGGGCTCCCCAGACGTCAGGACCCCTTCTCTCCACCACCAGCAAACCTTAGCAAACCCCGGAGAATGGTGGGATGAGAGTCAGTTCAAATAAGTTCACGTCAGTTCTCCATGTCCATGACCACACAAAACTACACCTTTTATCTAAAAAAAAAAAAATGATTAAGAAACTTCACTAAACAAACAAGGTTTTAGCTTAGACTTAAAGGACAATCCCACCATTTTTTCAAAATGTCTGCATCATTTAAAAGTTGATATGCAAACAAAGCCATTCCTTTTTTTGATGTTAAATGTTTCAGTGTAGAGAAACTTACCAATCCCAATTTTCCTCCTGTCGTGATTTCTCTCCTGTCTCCTTTCTATTTTTCTATCCTATGATGGTGATTGGAACCAGGGGTCACAATGTCTGCAGCCCAAATAGAGCAAATTAACCATTTTATTTACTATCCAAAATGATCAATGAACCTACATGTGACTTCTGACTTATTATATATGTTATTGGTAATGTCAAATAATGGCAAATCTGAAAAAAAATATATATATTTTGGCACTATGTTTAAGATGTACAGTATTTCAGGCATCAAGTAGAATAATGATTATATATACATATACATATATATATAATTTATTGGCTTTTTAAAAAGGTGCTTTTCAAAATTAAGTTTTAGAAGCATATATATCAAACCACTCAGAATGACTTTTTACAGTTCACAGTTTAATTGTTCAATGAATATGATTCTTTTAAAAAAAAGAATCTCCTTTAAAAACTGTCCCAACTCAAAGGGGATACAAAGTTTGGGGCTTTGTTTGAAAATGCCCAACCCCTTGCTGTAGCTTTAGGTATACTAGGTACTAATATGGAATCAGCCCATCATGATCTGACAACATGACCACTTGTAAGAGGAGACCAGTCAGATACTGAGGGGCACGGCCATGTACGCCTTTGTATGTCAATGGCAGGATTTTGTGATCAGTGCAGAATTTGACTGGCTGCAGCATTTTGAACTAACTGGAACATCCAGACAGCAGGGCATTACTGTGACCCTCTACTGCTTTTCTGCTGCCGGCCTGCCTCGCCATCCTTCTCGACTGAAAGAAAACAGCTTAAGTCAGCCTGAGATAGAGAATCCTCTTAAAAACGGAAAATGATGGAAATCGTTAGCAAACGTGAAGTTTTTTTTTTTATGATTTAATAATCTCTGCTGCTGTAAATGTATTTGAAAATGACTAATTTTGCTTTTAATGAAACTTGCTTGCTTATTAATTAATTTATTTATTTTCTTATCTATTTATGTATTTATTTATTTGTCTATCTAAAAAATATCTAAAAAAAAATGGGCACTTTTACACTCTTCCTCCATGCATTCTTTACTTTTGCTATAATCTCTGACTTTTCTTCGACAGGAGTTGTTTAGGTGTACTTAGCTGGCATTAACTTGGTTGAATAGCAGATGTTGATTCAAGTTTAGCTTTACAGGTGTGAAGAACAGATGTGGATTACTTGAGCACTGATGTACAGCGCTCTGGATAAGAGCGTCTGCAAAATGCCATAAATGTAAATGTAAATCTATCCATCAAACCATCATCCATCCATCCATCTGTAAGGAAACATGTGCAATACTAAACATCAGTGCTACCATTCCCTGCCTTGTACCAGAGTTACAACATTCACAATATGCCCAGAAAAGCATAAAAGCATATTGTGATATAGTGTATCATGGGAACAATAAAATATGACCACATTGGCCCTCCAACTAATCATCTGCTCATTCTAACAAGACAGTTATTCAAAACAGCTACATATTTGTCCCATGTGTCTCATTTTTGATTTACAGTGGTGGGGTCGAGGGCGCTTTCTCATACTGAGAGGGGTCCCTGAATGAAAAAAAGAACTCTTTCTGATATCTGTGAATGTTTCAAATGTATCCTGTTAAAGCATAATGAATGACAATATTTTAAACAGGTTTTGCACTTTTGCTAGAACAATAAAATAACATTTTATATCCCTTTACTTCAAGAAATCTAGAATTGTATTATCTTATTAAATAGAAAAAATCTTTTAAGACTCACTACGTATCTCAAGCATTACTTAATGCTTGACTGTAAAGCACTCTTAATCTGGATTATCTGGAGCTCTCAGAGAGTGTATATTGTATTGCATTATATTATGTTGTATTATATTACAATACACACTTTAAAAAACTACTTTGATTTATAGAAGGTCTAGCAAATCCTTCTCATTAGCTATTTATGGCTAAAATATCTACCAACTTGTCTTTACACTATGCTATCCGTTATGCAAAAGTTGATGTCTTTGAAACCTTTCTCAAAAGCACTTTAATAACAGTGTTTGTTAGAAAATAGTCATTCTATTTTATTTGTGTAAGGTAAATTAATAATCAAAATTAAGGGATAACTGGGATAAACCAGATCCATTCCAGAACTCCTTCTGATGACCTCTTCCTCCTTTCGGCCCCTCATCCACCCCTGATGTGTCAAGTTCTTAGATTAATGGAAGTGTGCCGGCTCTCGCCACGGTTAATTTGGCCCTGTTTATCATTATCATTCGTGATTAATCACAGTCCGAAATCTGCAAGCCGAACACAACTGCAATGACAGGAGACGAGAGGTTTTGATGCAGACAAGTCGTCAGAGGTTAGCGCCCTGCATATTGATTCTGTAGGCTGTCAGCCATGATGCTGAGACGCACCGTCCACTTGATATATGGCCTGTAATTGCTGGTGAGAGCCCTTGACCCTTAATCAGTCTTTAGGTAAACTGTGTGAGAATATGGAGATTAATCACTAAGAAATATTAATGGAAGGTCTAAAGATCAGAGCTGATTTCAAAAGAAGAAGTCGCTGCCTTTTGCCATACTTTTGACTTTGTACCCAAGAGTTATAATTCTGTTATTACTCTTAATGCCTGTGATTCGGTAAAGATTATTAATTATTTGATAACTACTGTGTAAGTGATGCAATTCTAAATGTGTGGAACCTCAAGTACAGGCCCAGAAACTGATTTAAGTTAATATTACTTATTATTATCAAAACCTTGTAACTCCACCATTTCCAAAATGCTAGCTGCCCTTGACATTATGTGAACAGTTAATTACTAATGTTACTATAGAATTACTCCAAAATCACATGAAGTTTTAAACCTAAGGTTTCACTACAACAACAATGTGGCTTTTCACAATGTGACTGTGATCTTTTTTTCTTTTAGTGCTACTAGTCTACAGACAGAACAAGATGTTTTGAAGTAAAGTGGCCCCTTATTGTCATGCATGAACACAGCAGAGCAGACAGTGTGAACAGTGTGAACAGTGTGAACAGTGTGAACAGTGTGAAATTCTTTCTCTTTATTTAACCCATACACCCAGAAAGCAGTGGGTGTATGGGCAATGTGTGCTCAAGGGTACCTCAGTGGTGCCACTAACAGTCCTAGGATTCAAACCCACTGCCTTCCAACTTCAGGGGCAACTCTCTAACCATCAGGTGACCAAGTGCCCCATGTTTTGTAAGTGCTTTGAAATCACAGGTATCAGTTTGGTTTGAAAAGTGCTGGGAAGTACAGTTTTAGTGCTGGCCGTCATCTACATGCTGGGCTTCACTGTCAATACCACAACCATGGGGGTCCTGACCAGCAACACACACAAAGTCAAAGTTTCCCTTCAGTGTGCTCCTCCTTAACCTCATACTGACCACTGGTCTGCTCATGGTTTTCACTGTGCTGTTCAAGACTGCAGCTTACATGCAGAATTTATCGATCTTTCAAAAAGTAGTATGGACAAAATGGGCCATCACAAAAAGTGGTGGGGACATTATGCCTATGCTTGAAAAACGTACAGGACTGATTTATGTGATCGAATCTGAAATGAAAAGGACATTTCTCTGCCTGACATATAAGATTTCCTTAATAAAATCTAACATAACAATGGATCTATTTTAAATGAAAGATTGTTAAGTTTCGCTGTAATCGAAGCATCTGCTCTGCTAGGCTAAATGCTTTAGCAGCTAGACAATGTTGGAGTAGAGCGACACACTACCTGTGTGTGTCTTCTGTGTTTTATATGCATGGTGTTGATGTCTTAATAATGGTGGAACAGTGGTAAATCTGGGACAGCTAAGTTTTCTTTTGGTACAGTTTTGCTTTACAATGGCTTACATGTACTTCTCCGCATTGAATGGGTCATAAAAATGCTATGTTACTGTCTTAAACTATTATAAACCATTGTCTAGGAGTTTCAGTGTGTTCATAACAATTTCGTATTCATATAACTTACAGTGAGTTTTACAGGTGTTTGAAGCTTCAGACATGTGGTTCCAATCACCACCACTGTGAACAGTCCTGACTTTCTGTAGAATGATGCATTACACATAAATACGCTATAAATGATTGTTTACATCTATATCATGCTTTAATTATGTAATCTTTTTTGGAAATCCACTTTAATGCAGGCAAAAGTTTCACTTTTTATTCTTTTGTTCTGATTAAATTTACTAAGGAAGAATAACTAACATTTTCTGACAGGTTTTCCCTGCGCAGCCTCGCATCTAAGGTCCAGCAAGCTGAGGTTTAAGCTCTTAGAAGTGAAGTTTATTTTAAACTCAGCCCTAATTGCTGTAAATAGCTTCCATTTCACATTAGGCTACCTCAGGCTTAATGTCTCCTCGCTGTTGTTTTAATGCAGTTGTTCCGCTTTCTCTCTCTCTCTCTCTCGCTCTCTCTCTCTCTCTCTCTCTCTCTCTCTCTCTCTCTCTCCCCATCTCTCCACAAATCTTCCCCCCTATATCCTCTCACCTCCACACCCCCCCA